>VWZP01004265.1:1024975-1152520 GCA_013396995.1 Dicaeum eximium | reverse complement strand
CGAGCACGGAGGCAGCCAGCGTCCCCGCCACGTAAGTAGATACTGATACGCCGGGGGGTGGACGGTGCCTAGGTGGAGGGGAGCGGCGCGGCTGCCCCTCTGCTCCCCATGTCCTACCCCCAGGAGGAAAAAAAAAAATCATCAAACAAAATTTGCTCTCTGCATGTATTTTTTTTAAGCGATTCCAGTTAATTGCCCCTTATGGCTTTTCGCTTATCGCCCTCCCAGCCCCTGCAGTAAGAACTCGGCCCCTTCTCGCCGCGCCGGTTTTTCTTTTCTTTGTGCGCGAACTCCATTAAACGCGGCGAAGGCAGCGAGCCCCCGCTCACAAATCCGCTGTGCAGGGGGAGCGTGGGAGCGCTCTCTGTTCTCTTGTTGCACTTTTTGTTCTGTCGCGACAACGACAGTCCGTTCCTTTCCGCCAGCGCGGAGCGGTGCGCGCCTCCCCGCGCTCCGCCGCGCGCCCGTGGTGCCGGTGGGGCTGCTCCGAGCCCCCCGCCGCGGTCCCGCTCCTTTGTCGGCCCAAGTTAAATGCTCCCTCGCTGTTTCGCGGGGCATTCTCGGAGCGCCCCGGGCGCTAGCGGCGAGGCTCCCGCGCCATCTACAGCCGAGCCGCGGCAGCGCGGCGCTGCCGGCCCGTGGGGGAGCGGAAGGACCGTCCCGCTGCGCGCACCGCGTTACCGACCTTTTGTTGCCGCCCGAGCTGCGCGACCCTCGGGAGCGGCGGCCGCCCAGCCCCGGCCGCGNTCCGCGCCGCTGCGCGCCCGGCCGGCGGCGGGAACAAAGGGCCGCGGGCTGAGCGCTCTCTCCCTGTGCCCAGGACGCGGCGCTGAGGCTGGTCGCCCGCCGCCGCCGCGCTCCCGCTCCCGCCCCCCCCGGCACACAAAGGCAGCCGCAGCTGGACGGGCGAGGGACCGCGCTCCACGCCAGGGCTCCGGTGCAGCGTCTCGGCTGGTCTTCTCCATACTCATGAACATACAAAGGTCAACCCCTATCACGATAGCACGATATGGGAGACCGCGGAATAAAACCCAGGATTTTGAAGAGCTCTCGTCCATACGGTCCATCGAGCCAAGCCAGAGTTTTAGCCCGAATCTAGGCTCGCCGAGCCCGCCGGAGACCCCGAACTTGTCGCATTGCGTTTCTTGCATCGGGAAATACTTATTGTTGGAGCCTCTCGAGGGAGACCACGTTTTCCGAGCCGTACATCTGCACAGCGGCGAGGAGCTGGTTTGCAAGGTAATGCCTCTCCTTGTTCTCCCCCGCCACGGGTTCTCCCCTGTCGCGCCTGGGTTTCTCGTGTCTTGCAGGAGGGCGAGCATGGCCGTATACCTCATTTATTGAACAGTGGAGAAACAAAGGCAGGGAGACAGGATTATAGGCGAATCCTGTAACTTTTCCCTCTCTCCAGACAATGGCCACGTTATAGCGGTGGCCCGGAGCCAGGTCTGCCTTCTATTGGCAGGGGGATATTGTTCTGGAAAGAGCCGTTCTTGAAGTGGGTTTTAACGTGAGTTCAGACCAGGAGAAAGCCTCATCTTCCCCACACTCACTTTTCAAAATGGAGTAGGGAATCCCCCGCTAATTTTAAGGTGTTGGGACCTGCTGACTTCCTCGATTTTTACTGCCCCCGATTCTGTGCGTTGGGGTACGGAAGAGGATGGAAGGGGTGTGGGGGGCGCAGATTGCCATCCGCTTTATCTTAAAAGTGATTAAAAAAAAGGAGAACCACATCTAATTAATCAGCCTGAGCTCCGTCACGGTGGAGGTTGTTTGCAAACAGCATCCTCCCCCATTGCCCAACTGAGCAAAAATAAAACCTGCACACCTACGGTTTTTAGAAGTGCAGACAAAATAGCTATCCCACTCTTTGTAGCCTGCTGGCTTTTCTCTGCCTCCTCCCAATTTGCTCCTACTATTAAAAGGTGAGCTGTGGGAAAAAGAAATCCACGTGTGCACATCTGTGAAGGGGTGTTTTTCTTTTTTTGAGCTGAGGGAATATTATCCTTTATTCCCAAATTGTGATTCTTCCTGTCTGTAGTGAGACAGACTTATGTCCAGCAAACTGAAGCAGTACCCAGTAGTAGTTTTTTTATAACTACGTAGCAAATTGCAGCCTTGCAGCACATGCTGCAGTGTTTGTATTATTCCCAAAACATGGAATTAATGTCATTTGGCAAATTTCTAGATGGAAAAGTAGATGTATTATAGTTTACTAGTATTCCAGGGATTAATAATAGTGTTGCTGACTGTTTCATACTTTCTCATACTTGATTCATGAAAAGTTATGGACTAGGCTGTAGCAGAGAAGTGAAAATAATTGCTCCTCCTTGCTATTTGTGAAGATTGGAGTTCAGAGGGCAATTTAAATATGCTTACTGATTGAGTTATAAAACCTGATGTTAAGGCAGCCTAGGACTTCATGTGATTATTTAAGGGAAAAAAGGCCCATGGCTTTGCAAAGAACTAATATTGCATGCTGAACTGGATGCTTTGTTACTAAACTGAAATAGAACATGAGAATTTCGAGAATGAAAGCCCAGCTCGATGCAGTAGTACTGTGCTGCACTCTAGGACATTGGCATCTTTTCATGAAATAAACAGATCTCACAAAGCTGCTGCCCTGCATGAAATTCTAGGTGAACTTGCATAGCAAGTAGTAAAGCAGGGGCTATGCGCTTCTTTGTTTCCTGTTTTGTTTGCAGGATCAAGGCACTGTTTTGATGACAGTATGAACAGTGTAACTGCAGCTCACAAAGACTGGGCCGTCATTTATTTTTTTTCCCTTCCATTTAAGCTGTATGTTTTTGAGCTGATCCTGACATTTGAATAGTATCAGTTTTTCCGTATGTGCGAGGCACTACTAGCTGTGCTCCAAAAATATGATCTTAGCCTGGCTTGCTAGTTTCTGAGTATGCAATTGTCAGTCCTGAACTCGGCTTAATTTAATGTGTGCTTTAAAATGCCTGCAGTATCATGACAACTATTTGTCAAGTAGCCTTCCAGCAGAGAGGTGCTCTCTGGTGTCTTACTGGAGATGCTCTTGGAGATTGCTTGCAGAAGCGTTGGGTTGGATAACAGACACATACTGATGATTCTCAGGATTCATTTGGCTGCACCCACTGACTGTACAGATGCCGTTATTTGCTTCAAGGCTCTGTGGCATCCAAACAATGGTAACTTCTCACTTCTAATTCCCAGCGAGAACTAAATCAAACTGCAGCTTATTGGACATTTGCTGAATTGAGGCCAGGGATCTTAAAAGCTGGGATACAAAGAAGCCCTTTGTAGAAGATACTTGACACTGTAGCAGTATGATAGTGCTTCCTATATACCCCCGTTCAAACACAGTACTGGTACATATCCAGTGTTACTTATTTAACATGGTCTGAGAACCCCAAAATGTAACTAATTTACATGATGATAATCTGCTTTAGGAGAGAATTCTGGAAAGATGTTTTTTTCACGTGAGGGTTTGAGCTACATGAATATTCATGCTTAAATTTTATTTTATAGCAGCTGCTTTGTAGAAGAGCCATTCACTTACAATGCAGTAGTTACAAGTTTTGAGATCCAAATGTCAATGAATTCTCCTCTGGAATGAATTGCACACCAGGGATTTTAGCAACACCCCCTCCCCGGCCTGGTTCTGCTTCCCTGGTGCACCATGTCACCAGAATGCCTGTGCTAATCCTCCCCCCGTAAAATGTGCTGGCTCTGGCTGGCAGTCTGCCTTTAAGGTTGTTTTTCCCTGTGCCAGGGTAAGGCAGGGCAGGTATGGGGTGAAGGGAAAAGACGGCTGTGGGGATGGGGTGTCCCAATTTCTTGGGATTTAGGTCCTCTTCTGTGGAAGGAGTTTATTAGGATTGTGCTCTGAAGCATTAAACGATGCAGGTTTTGAAGCCTCAGGTAGATTTTGATTGAACTGTCTCTTTCTCACTCAATTTTTTAAGGTTTTTAAAGCTTTAGAGAAAGCAGGGAGATATTTGCTTCTCAGGGAGGATACAAATACCCACTGTCAGAACACAAATGCTGGAATACAGAAAGGAAAAAAACAATTACATAAAACAGTGGTTAGAGAACTAGACCAGTTCTGCATTTTTATATTTTGTTCAAAGGGCACATGACTACCTTAAAATCTTTTTACCAAATAACAAAACACTCACAAGTAAGTTACATATTAATAGAATTTTTATGCTGGTGGAAATACTAATACTTGCTTTGCAGTCCTCTGCAGCAAGTATAATTAAAAATAAAAATCACTCCTATCAATACTTGGCTCAGTCTCTTTTAGCACACTGACTTCTGTTATTCTCAATGAAGTCTTTCATTTTCTTGTAATGTGGTCTTTTCTCAATTGACTCAAATACTGATTCATTCGTCATCACTAGATTATAGTAACTTTTTATATTTGGGTTTCCCAGCAGCTTTTTTAGTTCTTACAGCTCATTCATAAGATCAGTGATAACATACTTAGTAGTAAAGGGACACTTTGCTTTTAATGGAGCACTTGATTGAAATGCAGAGAGTTCAGGGTGGTTTTGTCTTTGCCTTTTGAAGGGTGTTTGTCTGTGCTCCAACAGGCAGAGTTATTTCCCGGGTTGTTCTTCTGATCTTATAAACAGCCATTGTGGAACTGAGACTTGGAAAGTGAAAGTGACTTTGCTGTTTTTCAGAGATGAAAGAAAGGCAGGAAGTAAATAGGAATAGCAATAGATGATACTTTAAGCCTGAAAATCCTTAAGGCTTTAATGGGTTAATAAAATCAAAAGAGGCAGGCATGTGTATCAGGGTGGATTTAATGTGACAGGTTCTCTCAATACAAAGCTACTGGCTGTATTTTTTATGAGTTTATTTGGATGGAAAATAGAAAAGAAACATGCTTCCCTTTGACTACTTCCCTTATACATCACTGGTCTTCACAGCTTAATTTAGATTACATTCTAGATTTGGTCAGGTGTTAGCTAATGTACCTGTGCTTGCTACCAGTTTTGAAGACTGGCCTTTCCTGTCAAGGTTATGTGTGTCTTCTGTGTGGGGTTGTACACTCTGCTTTGTCTTGTACTCAGTGCTGTGAGTTTGTGACATCCTGTTTACATTGGTGCAGCTTTCAGCAGCAACATAAGCTGCACTTAGAGATGGTTTTGTTAGCAGAATCAGATGTACCATGACTTCACTGTCCTTCATGTCACTAACCCTGGCTTTACTGTCATTGTTCCTGCAGGTGTTTGATATTGGCTGCTACCAGGAGTTATTAGCACCATGTTTTTGTCTGCCTGCGCATAAAAATATCAACCAAATTACTGAAATAATTCTTGGGGAGACAAAAGCGTATGTGTTCTTTGAAAGGAGCTATGGGGACATGCATTCGTTTGTTCGTACCTGCAAGAAGCTTAAAGAAGAGGAGGCAGCCAAACTCTTCTATCAAATAGCTTCTGCTGTTGCACACTGCCATGATGGTGGACTGGTACTGCGAGATCTCAAGCTGCGAAAGTTTATTTTTAAGGATGAAGAAAGGTAAGTTTCCTTCACTTTATGGCTGGGGGTGCCTGAGGTCAGATAGTTGGAGTTGCAGGATATTGTACCCTTGGTGGTCACTGTATCATTTGTTTGTAGTTCACTTTATTTTCCTCTGCAACCTGATCGTGGGATGGATGTGCCATTTTACCTTCTGGCTTAGGTTTTGGAGTAAAGTAAGTATAGAGCTCTGTTTGCATTGGTGCTTGGCCTCTGCATCTTCACCTAGAGGAATTTCCTCATTCCTAATGGGGAGACATCTCCTGCAGGAAAGCTCTGGAAGGGTGTCTGGTGTAAGAGCTGCACTATCATAAAGGCTGCTGGTGTTAGAAGAGGATCCAGTATGTTAAAGGGCTGAAATGGCTCATGCCAGTGAGGAGGTATAAAGAGGAAGAACAGTCAAGTCTTTTCTGTGGGACTGTTCTGAGGACATTTTGTTTTCTGTGCTGGGAGGGTCTGGAGGCTGCTTGTAAGAGTATTATGTGGGCACCAGTCCTACTAAGACTAAAACTGCCCTGCTCAGGGTATATTGTTAAAGTGCTCTTTCTGATGTGGAGCAATAGCTGTACCGTTGTACCTGTGGAAATTTCCTGTCTCTTTCCTTGTGTTTACCAGTCTTCTTTGTCCTGAATGATGAATTTATTTGCAACTTCCACATAAGGTGTCAGAGCAGTAGATACTGTCAGAATAATGTCAGGCCTTCACAGAATGATTAAATTGGAAGATGACCACTAAAAAACCCCAAACATCTAAATGGGAACAGAGCCTGACTTTGTGCTTCTTCCAGTCTTAGTAGAGAATGGGGAGATGTTTTGCTTTTTTAATTAAATGCTAAAAATTGTCTGAAAACTTGTTCAAACTGCTGCAGAGTGAAATGGATGTTCTGGGGAGCTTTGTTAAAAATAATCAGTACATATCAATTCTGTTTGGGGGAATTACAATTAACAACCAAGTTCTCTAAGTTCTCCACAGGCTCAGGAAGCTGGTGATCTAAAAATTAGAATAAACGAATGCACAATTCATTCAGGAAAGAAAAGTTCCCGGTCTTAAAATAAAAATGACATCATAAAGATGACCATCTATCCCATTTAAATATTCTCTACTTAAATTTTATTTCTAGCTGAGTTTTGCAAAATAGGCTTCTCCTTTTAATCTACTTACAGACTGAAAAATAATACATATTTTCACTTCTTAATTCAGTTCAGATGATTGTCTGCAAAGCATTTTTCTGCTGCAGCCCCAAGGTCTGATTGCCTCCTCATCTTCTTAAAATAAAAAAGCATAAAATTAAATGAGCTTAATGTCCATTCATAGAGAAATGCAGAGCAGGTAGATATAAACTGCACTTCCACAGCTTGTGCTCCCAGTTTAATAACTAAGCACCATTGTAGAGCCTCTGATGCAGATAAGATGCAAACTTGTGCAAAACAGTTGAGAGAGGGTTTGTTCTCTCTAGTAGCTGATAATGTCCTAATGTTTAAGTGGATTTTTTTTCCTGGGGATGGATGTAAACATGTGTGGTTTTGCATGAAGAACAGAACTTGGAAGGGCTCCTCCAAGAGAAGACAGCATGAGCTCAGAGCAGTGCAGTGGGAGCAGACGTAGACATGTGCTGGATGCTGTTGAACTCCTACCCTGCTGCTTACTAGGAACTGAATGCAACTTAGGAGGCACAGGGCCAAATCCTTCAGCCACCCAAGAAAAGTGGTGTGTACTGTAATAGCAGTGTTGGCTTTTATGAATGTTTAAACTTAGCTGTTGTCTGCAAAATGACACTGTTACTCAGTTTTGAGCATTGTCTTCTAATTATACAATAATTCACTTTAAAGGTCAAATAGGACTTGCTGGTTATTTTTAAGATAATCATAATGCGGTTTTCTTCTGGATGTAATGTTGGTTTGTAAGTAGGAAGGTATTGTAATCCTTTCTCTGCTAAATAAACAGAGATCAAATAATGCGAGATAGAAATAGAACCAAACAGCAGTGACTGCCTTTTTTCACATCCTCTGATCATCATACTGTAATCAGTCATCACTTTCAGTCTGCTGCTATATTTAGAAATGAAAAAACCTTCCTGGTCCTCCTGAGTTCACAGAGGTGTTGGTGTGTTGCTTGCAGCCCTCCGAGCTCCCGTGTGTCTGTGGGGATGCTGGGGATGTCTGTGTGCTGAGCAGTCCTGGAGGAGCTGCCGCCAGCAGCTGTGCCTGGCAGATGGGGGCTGCACCATCCCCTGCTCTCTGGTGCTCATAATGAACCAAAGATGGAGAGGAGAGATAAAAATCATGTTTTGAGACCTGTGTGTGAACTCTGCTGCTGTGCGTCACCTGCCCTTCAGTGGAGCTCTTTCTTAGTGGTTCTTTTCCTATTTCTTCAAGGCTGTTTTTCTGCAGTTCATTTTAAGTACCTACTGCTTTGGAACTTCCTGAAAACTCTTCTGGCTTTTATTTTGGTAGAAGAAAAGAAGGGAAATCCAGCATTCAGGCAACACATGAATGGAAAATTTAGTGCTTTTGTTTTTTTGTTGTTTTTTTTTTTTTTTTTTAAGTAAGATACTTGTTAGCTGAGAGCTGCCAGACTGGAGGAGCCAGAGGGAATGTGAAGGTTATATGGAAGTAGTTCCATTTGTTTAAAAAAGAAAATCAATTTTTAAGCATTTCTTAGTACATCTTCTTTCATTGATCCTAATGAGATCCTGGTAGTTCAGTAGAAAAACAGAGCTCCTGAAGTTTTGCAGGTGGGGGCATACAGTGTTGAAACTCTTCTACCCCATTCCCAATATGTAAATTACAGTTGGAATTTGCAAAGATTTGGGCTCCTGATCTAGCAGCACCACGAGTGCTCTTTGCTTCAACTTGATGTCCCCATTAAAAATGTGTGTTATTTGGATGTTTCAAATCACAGTGCCTTGGGATGTTTCTAAATGAACAGGGAGATAAGAAGGTGGAATAAGGTATTGTTGTAGGCTGGTAGCACAGAGCATTTTGTAGGGGTCCTAATTGTACTAGAGGTGTTCTCTTGATGTGCTTAATCCATGACAGACTCTGATCATGTCTTGGACTATAGCATGTGTGTAAGTACATTAGCACTTAAAATGAAACTCAGAATTCCACTGTGGAAACAAACGGAAACAATTTGTCTGTATTTCAAGGTAATTTATAGTTTCTTTAAATCCTGAACTGTAGGAAGTTTGAAGATAGGATAAATTACATTCCACAAAAATGATGTGTTCTGTTGCTACATGGGTTTTTTGGTTTTGTATAAAAGGTAGTGCAGTTGTGTTTTCTTAGGGGGAAGTGTCTGTAGATCCCTTTGTAAACTATAGGTGAAATAGCCAGTCTTGTAGTATTGAAATTTCAGAGCTAAACTCCATAAACCTGCAGCTGATTTTGGTGAAGCAGAAGTTCTAAGACATTACAGCATGGCTGGAAATGTTTTGTAAGGCTGGGTTAGCAAGCAGCAGCACATCTATTAAATGAGCGTAGTGGCTTCCAGGACACTGAAAATATGGAAAACAACACTGACTTGCCATGCTGAGTCTCAACAGACTTCCTAAAGTACCTCTAAGATTCTTGAACACTTCAAAAGCTGTGTTGTTACATTTCAGAATGAAACTTGAATCCAAAACAGTGAATGACCTATGATAAAACCTGTGGTTTTGTATGTTTTCTGCTTCCATCCATGTTGTTAGATATTTTTTGTCCTGGGTATGAAGCCAGGTTGGTACTGATGTTGTGAGGCTCTTGCTTTTGAGTATTTTATCTGTGTTTGTGGCATGGTATTTACTGTTTTCCATGTACAGCCTGTCCTCATAGGAGGCCCTTGGGCAGAACAATCGTGCCCTTCTCCTAGCTGGTGTCCCATAATGATGTTGCAGAACAGGCAGGTTATTTTGGGTTGTGCTAAAAATAGTGCTATACACACTATATAGCTAATAAAGCAGTTCATCAGTCTGATACATAGCAGATGCTTTGAGAAAGAGCCATCTGAAAGATCTCAGAATTAAATGAAGCATTTCTGTGTTGGTTGTTTCAATGGTTTACTTAATACAAGAATGTTTCTGCTGTCAGGGAATTATTAATTTCTTTAGCACATTTTTAAGCCTTTAATTATATTAAAATATTAGCTGTCGTAATATTTGAAGCTTAAAGACCTTGTACATTCATCATACTTGTTGAAGGGAAAATTAAAATAATTTTGGTATTTAGATATTGTAATTTTCCTCTATTCTTTGAGTAAATATGAGGCAGGTGGGATTCAATAAAAATAAACAGGATTTGACACTTCTTGCTCTATGCCAGGGGAATGCAGCCAGTACAAAACATTAATTTAGAAAGCCTGTGTTAGCGTAACACATTTACTTGGTGCTCTTAGAATATTTTTTTCCTCTTTAACTTCTCAGCTTTGAGTGGATGATGCTTTAACATGACCTAGTCACATTGTTTGCAATCCCCATGATACAAACCTGATCCCACAAAAAAAATACAAATACATATATCAACCTTCTTGCATGTAGACCATTCATTTTCTTACAGTAGTAAGCTTTTCTCCCCAGAATTTGTCAGATTATAATGTGGTCAGCAGCTTTTTCATGAATGTGTTAGAATTTGCTGTTACCCTTACAATTCCATAGAGAACATGTAAGTTTATGCTTTGCCTTAGTCCTAGAAAGAGAGTCCTAAAGTGGAAGAAAATCAAACAAAATAGGAGTGCTCTTAAAATACCCGAAGATTTAGAAATAAAAACAGTCTTCATCTGTTTTGTCATTTAAGCACTTTGCACTACCCTGAATAGGGCCACAGGACCAAAGAACACAAGTTCTTCAATAGTGGAGACTCACAGGTCAGATTTCAAGCCAGAAATTATTATTTTTAAATGATGGGAGGAAGGTGAATTTCTTAATGGACAGCAAATCTGCTGTGAGGCTTAGGGTAGGAGATTAAGCGGTTGCACAACTGTTTTTCACTGAAGGGTTCCTGCCCCCTCTGCCTTTATGTGGTTTGGTTACTAAGCCTCTGTTCTCTCACCATGTTCCTGGGAGCAGCACTGAATTTGCTTGGTGTTCAGTGCCCTGCCCAGGGGAAGGGAAGAGGGAGGCTGGCTGCAGGTGGCGAACATCACAGCCGCCCTGTGAAGTGCATAAATCTCCCCCTGAGGGCATAGATAGTCATACAGGTTAATTGTTGTGCCAAAGCTTATAAATTAATGCAAAAGCAGGGAAGATCTGGCTGCTGTCTGGCCCTGGGGTGATGATGGGAACTCAAACGGACCTTGAGTCAGCTCAAGGCCTTTCAATGAGACCATGAGTGTCAAGAACCTTTGCTGTTGTACCCAGTGCTGGAGTTTGCAGGAGGTTTTACTCCTGGACTGTCTGTGGTTCCTTGTGGGGCCTCGTCTTCTTCATTCTCCCTGTTCAGGCAGGGTGCTGTGGTACCTGTTGGCTGTCATGTCAGTCATGGGTGGTGCCTCTCCTGAGATGCCCATCATGGGATTGATCTCTCTGACAAAAGGTGCTTTGTGATCCCTGGGAGTAGATGTGGCTTAGGACATCTCAAATTCAGTTCAACAGCTGGTCCTTTCAAAGAATTGAAAACCTCCATCCATAGACTTGCTGCAAAATGGTCCATGCTGAATTGTGAGTGGAGACTGAGGGTATCTGGATTTTTGTGCTGGGGGTGAGTGAGAAGGTGAGGTAGGAGCACAACTAGCCACAGCTGCAGTGGATTGTGAGAGTGAAATTCTTCTGCTGCCTTCTCTTGTAATTGTCCTTATTATCACACAGGGAGATTACTTCAGGCTTGGGAGGGAGAGGAAAGGTGGAGATTGTAAACAGGAGCCAACCTGGGGCATATTTAGGCTTGAGCACCTGCTTTTTTGGTAGATGTGTATTGCTTGGAGACAGGATTGCAGACATCTAAGCAAAAGGTTTTCAGTAAGGTTGTGAAATAATGGCATGGCTCTGCCTTAGAGATGTTGAGCAGCCATCATAGGCTCAGAAAGTGCAGGGCTGTTTTCACAACATGCAATTATGTTAAAAAATAAATTGTGGTCTTCTTTCCCTGTGGAACTTCATCATGCATTGTATCAAAATACCTAGAAAACATGGGAAAAACAGCGTATGATTGACAGCACAGCCTTTTAAAACTCTGGTCTTCAGTGTGAGGTAGTGAAGTAGCTGCCCTGAGCCAGATTCTTTTTAAAAAAATGGATTGCTCAGGGTATTGTAATTGAGCTCCTCTGTGGAGCTGCATTGGATCTCACAGCCTGCACCTCAACACATGCATCACTACCTACCAACTCTCTGGGGACCATGTTTTGTCTTTAGGCAAAAAGGGCATGGAAGAAACAAAGTGTATGGCATACAGGACAGGCTGTTCCCAGCAATCCTATTTGAGTATTGTAAAGCTGGGATCTTTGGGGCACCAGCCCTTCCTGGAGGTGAGTCAGAGTATTTTTAAGTGGAATTTGGTAGGAAAAAAACTCAGGCCAGCTTAAAACAAGTTAAAAGCTCTAAGTTGCTGGGTATTGCATGTCAGGGGGTGCAGGCAGGGCTGACTGTGCTGTCAGCATCCCTGCAGAGGAAGGGTGGGGGAGATGTAATTTTTAGAGCCTTCCTTATTGTGCGGAAGCACCAGTGAAGGAATCTTCCCTTAGGAACCAGGTTCATCCTGTAAACCTGTGCTGCCTGAAAGTCCCAGTTGTTCTTTTGAAACGTATCTTTAAGCCTGTTTCATTATGCAAGAGACTATCTAACAGCCTTTGTGCAGTTAGTTTTTTTCCTTCCCTGAAGTTGTGTAGGCTGCTGTGTGCTGAACACCCATGCTCTGGGCTGTTACAAACTGGAAAGGGATCTGTTGGTGAAAGGAGCAGGATTTAAATTGATGGCGTAACATTTCCCCCTGCTCCCGTGTGCCTCTCTGCCCCCAAGGAGATTGGGTAGTTGTGAGTTCAGAACAAGTCTTTTCACCAAAGCCACAAATCATCTGCCTGGGGTTTTATTACTGCCTTCCCTGTCTCACTGGCTCCCTGATGAAGAATGCCTACTTCTGCATTATTTAGGAGAGATTCCCTTAGTTAAAAAAAAAAGAAATCGATTAGCAAAAGATAACTGCTTCCAATGTTGAGCTTCTCTCTTTTTTCTTTTTTTTGCCTCCTTGTGACTCTAATTGCATGCAAGCTCTTCTCATCTTTATGATGAGGTGTGGGCAACTGACCTCGATTAAATGACCTGTAAATTATTGGCCACCTAGGAGCAATCCCTGGTCCACTGGGCAGTCAATGGCTTGAATGCCTCTACCTGGGGAAAGGCTTTCCTGGCCTCAGTCAGAATAATATTGAAATATGAGATAACATTGCTTAGATGCTTTGAGTTTTTACTGTTGGAGGAATATTGTGAAGCACCATTAGAAACTGACATTTTATATTTACCTGCAATTGTATTAAAAACATGATAATTCAGATGGCAGTGATGTTTGCTTCCTGATCTCCCAAGTCAGCTGTATAGAATCTGTAAATCCAGATCTTCTAATTTTACCCAGCCTAAGTAACAATTGGATGGTGTATCTGGAATGTCCATAGCAGGATGGCTCCTTCAGTCTCTTCCCAAAGCGGCTGATTTGGCTATCGTATGGGGAGTGTTGCTGTGCAAAAATTGTGGCCCTGGTCTGCAAATGCAGTGTTCCCAAAAGGGAAGGTTGGCTCAGCTGTTGTTCAAGTATTATTTCTCATCCAGATGGCTTTGGAGACAGAGTACAGGCAACTGCTTCAGGTGCAGGCTCCTTTACTGACTGCTTATTCACTGCAGTGAAGATATTTTCTTCTGAAACACTCAGACTATCAGTTGTTATCTCTGCTTTAAATGTTAAAGATTTTTTTTCTCCTGCCTTATGAGTTTAGAGCCCTCTGAATAATTCCACTGATTTTGGTATGGAAATTGTTTGCTTTTGGAGAGCAATGTGAATGTTCTATTCTTACGTCCTGCTTTCAGTGTCAAAAGGCAGGATAGCGATTTGCTGGTAGTCCCAAAGCTCTGTAGGGAAGAATAGCATGATTCTGTTGGAAAAAAGTGTGGGATGTGCAACAAAGGCAGAGGTGAGTGCTAACTCAGAAGGTTGCATTGGAGAATCTTCTGGAAGACCTTGAATTGATTACGTTTTGTTACATTACCAAAGAGCAAAGTCTGAATGCAGTCAAGTAATGAATGGCATATTGATAAGAAACTCAGAGTGGTATTGTTTTTCATGGGTTTCCCTGACGGTTTCTATGGGGACAAAGACGCATTTCCCGTCCGAGTTCTGCTGCTGCCCTCTGATTGCACTTCTGTGGTTTCATTCACCAGTAATGGGAAAGCATTCATAGGCAGAATAGCTTCCCCTTTTTAAATAGCCATGATTCAGGGTTGTATTTTTTTTTTTTAATGCATTAAACTAATGCAGTGTTTTATCAATGATCCGATAGATGCATAATGCTCTTTTTCCAAGTGCTTGTTTGGGGTCTGCATTAAAACTTGAAATTATGTATTGTAATTACGTAAGCCTTGGCAAAAGTCTTTGTTGCCCTACAGTGTGTGTACAAAGTGATTCTTATCCGGCTGTGGCAGTAGATTACATTTGAACTTCGGGGATTAATTTTGTTGCAACTGTTTGTCAAGCTCAAATGCTGGTGCTTTTGGAAAACTCATTTCTCTTGTGGGGATCCTTTAGTTGACTGATGTGAGTTAATTATTTAGAGAATGAGAGGTTTTTAGAGACTATTTTTGTTTGTCCTTTTTCTTTTCTGTGATAGGAAACACTTCAAAGTAGATTGTGATTTCACACCTTCATGTTTGGTTTTTTCTGTCCTTTGCCTTAACAAATGTCAAGTTTTGGGATGTCCAGTTAATCTGCAGTTGGATGCACTCCCCGCCCTTTTCTGTGGAAGTTCTGTATTGTCAGAATCGACTTGCGGTGTTCAGGGTCTGTTCGTTGTTGTTAGCTTTTATTCCTGTTCATGGGTATTTGATTTCAGTGCTTTCTGAGAGAGGCGTGTGGGGGAGAGAGATTGCTTCTCATTCAGCATGTCTCTGCATTTCTCTGTATTTAGACCTTGACTCCCCTTTTTCCCATTCCCCTCCATATTCCCTGCCTCCTTTCCCCTCCAAAAAAAAAAAAAAAACAAACAAACAAACCCAAAATCAAACCCAAAAACCTCAATGGATTGCAGAAAACAGAGCTCTTTTAGCCAATGCTTGAAATGCAGAATAAGAAGACCAGCAGAGCTGGAAGCTGTTTCTTGCAGAGATGGGGTGCCGTGCACCGGGAAATAGCAGCTTCTGAGCCAGGCTGCTCCTTTTTGATTGCCTGGAAAGACGTGAAATGGCTGTAAAAAAGGGAGTGAGAGTTGCTGTGTACACACACCTGAGCAGTACCCAGTGGTAGCACTGCACAGACTGTGTTCCACCTGTGAGGCTGAGGTGGGTGAAATCATCTGTCACCGAAAATGGGCTGCAGTGGGTCTGCCCAGCCCCAGTCCTGGCTGCTGGGGAAGGGTACTGCCAGAACACCCTGTGAGCTCTTTTTGTTGCCAGCTGTGTCAAGTCAGACAGCCCTTCCCATCCTTCTGTGCTCTCCTTGCTGTACGGGTGGAAAACCTGTGTTGTCATCCACTGCAAAGACACCGGATTTTACAAATTAAACCGGGAACAGCAGAGCTGTGCCTGGGTGTAACTGGGAGAGGATAAAGCCACACTGAGGCCATGCAGCTGGCAGTGTGTGCTCAGGGCAGGCAGGCCCTGCAGTCTGCCAGGGAAATGAATGCCTGGTGCCGCGGGAGCGCTGCCTGCTTGCGGAGGAGCCATTTCACCACTCGCACCTTGCACACAAGGGAGTTCCTGGCTGAGGGCTTGGGGGCTGACCAGGAGGAGGAGGACTGAATGTTGTGTTTTTGTTTAATTTGGGACCTTTTGTTTCCTCAAAGCCTGTCAGCTCAGCAGGATGAAAAACGTGGGTTGAGTGATTTCATTTGCCCACAGCTTACAGAGGAGCAGGCAGATAAGGGCCAGCTGTTGTTCTATTTGCTTGCTTAAACAAAACCTGCTGTTTCGTGTGGAGGCTGCAGCACCTTGCAAAGAAAAGAAGATGGGGACGTGGCTTTTGTGTGCTGCTTCTCTTTTATGATCAAGAAATTATTTCTTCTCTTGGAAAAAAAATTGAATTTTTGACTCACCTTGGAGTCTGTTCTCTGTGGTTGTGTACTGTGTCTGTTGTAGGAAATGAGAGATTAGGGAATTCCAATAATTTTATGTAATATAAAAGCTTCTTATTGAACTGTTTTTGTAAAGTCTTTGGCAACTCCCAGAAATGTAAAATAGGATAGGAAAGTAAACAACATTTCCCTGTGTTGTTGACACTGGGATGGCAGGCGAGTGTGTGCGTGGGGGTGAATTCCCTCCTGGAAGTTGTTTATAAATAGCCTGCTCTGCCCCACTCCCTGTGTGTGTGTTCTGCTTCTGTTAGTTAGCAGGAGTGAGTCGATGCTTTCCTGTCTGGCAGTTCAGTGACTTAATGCATGTTTGAGTATCTGGCCCCACTGTTTTATTGCTACACATGCTTTTCTATGGAAAAACTGAGGTGGGCAATGCAAATGGAACCACAACTCATGTCCCTGCCTTCCCTTTCATTTCCTCTTCTCTGTTCTCTGCCCTCTTTAGCATGTTTTTTTTCCTCTGGGCGTTTCTCCTTGCTTCTCTTCCTACGCTGTGCAGGTGCAGGAATGTGTCAAAGCTGAGCACTGTGAAAGGACTCTCCTGAAGTCACTCTCCTGTTGTGGACCCTCTGCTTTGTGTACAGAGGGAAATTTCTGTGGTCTAGGTAATTGTAGTCAAGTTTTTCCTTGCAGCCAGCTTCCTGTGTGGCACATTGCTGCTGTAAAGTATTGTTGGAGTGCTAAGGAGGGGGTTGTCCATGGCCAGAAGTACTGTTAGGATGGCAGTGGGAATTGATGAGGAAGCAGGTGTGTTGAGCAAAGCCCATCAGCACCGAAGTGAAGGAGCAAACACTGGCTTGTTTCAGGAGAGAAGGAGCTGCCCTGACACACTGTGCTTGGGAGCCAGGTATTCGGAATTCTGTATTTATGACTTCCTCATTCGGGGCGTGTTGCCAGAGGGACTTTCACCTCTGCTAGTAAACGTATTTAGCTGTTGAAAAGGTCCAAGTGTCATGAAAGTTTATGGCACAGTTGCTTCTGGAGTACACTGTGGAGTAAAATGCTCTTCTGTTGGTTCAAAAGAGATAGAGCTGAGCTGCCCTGGAACTAAGTCTAAGCCAAAGCTGGCCCAGATGTCTTTCGCAGCTCAAGCTCAATCAATGTTGTCTTCAGTAAACATTTAAGAAACAAGGCTCTCCTTGTCTATTTTAAGGCCTGTTAAATTACGTGCTTTAGTCAAGAGACGCAAGTTCTGCCTTCTGGGCTGAAGTCCAGTCCCTGCCTGTGAATGTCTGTGGTATGGGAGCAGGGCCGTGACACAGGGCTAAGAGTGATCCTAACAGACCTGTGGGGTGAGGGATGAGGGCAGTAATACCCAAAGGTGAGTTATGACCCCAAGTTGTTGAAAGGAAAATCTGCACTACTGCTAGGTCACTCTGCCATCCCAAGACACTGGACAAGCCCTGTTGCATTGTAGTCACTGTTCTCAAAACCACCCTTTGCTGGGAAATAGTCTAAAGGGTACTTGGTAATCCTTTGGATGCCTCCAACAGGGACAGATTTTTAAATATAGATATGAAGTCCAGCAGTGAGAAAGGAAAGAAAGGTTATGTTCATCTGTGCTATGACAAGCAGTCTGCATCTTTTTTTTCTGCTCCTGTGTAATATCCATAAGGGAAGAAAATTCTCTTGCAGAGATAATTACTGCAGCACAATGACAAGTTCACAGTGCTTTGCAGGCAGCAGGAGTTTGCAATCTAGATAAGGCATGCCTGTCATCTCTGCAAGTCCTTTGCCAGCTTCTCTGTTCATTCTAGTGCAAGGAGCTCCTCTGGCTCAGCTGGGTAGATAAGCTTGCTGTTAATCTTAGCCTTCAGCTCACTTGATCTCCCTTTGCCCAAAATTCTATTTGGGAAGACTGAAATCTCTTAAAAGTGCTCTTTCTTAATTTCTCTTATAATTGCTTGGGTAAAGGAAAATGTTGGTTGATCAGAGGGATCATTCAGGGTCAGAGTGACCATTTTATTACTGTTAAACCTTGTGGAATTACAGGTATACAGAGTGGCTTTGCCAGCATGAAGGTGTAAAAATAACCTTGTGTAGTTAGCACTCGGTTTGTGCTTGGGCATGAATCCTACACAGGTAGGTTAGAGTGCACCCAGCTCAGAAGAGATCTTGAGGTTTATGTCCCCTTTTGGAAATCATGTCTATGTAAAATTAACCAAAAGCATGAATATGGCAGTTCCTTTTCTCTTTTTAAGAGATAAACTCATTAATGAGCTTACTGGACATGACTGTATTTGAAATCTTGTAGCTGTATGTGTGGCAGTATTCCTTATACATGTCTAATATCTCTAACCAGTGTGAAAGAGACAATATCAATTTATCTGTAAAAACTGCTGTGAGAGGATTTTAAAATGATGCACTTCTGCAGTTGTCAAATTTTTGTAGAGTATGACTATTATAACCATGTAATTGCAACAGCCAGAATTTGTGTTTGATGTTTGCTTACCTTGATAGTGTTGTGTTTTTTTTCTCCCCCCACCGCAGGACTAGAGTGAAATTGGAAAGCCTAGAAGATGCTTATATTTTAAGAGGAAATGATGACTCTCTCTCTGATAAGCATGGATGCCCAGCCTATGTGAGTCCAGAGATCTTGAACACAAATGGCAGCTACTCTGGCAAAGCAGCGGACGTATGGAGTCTAGGTGTCATGCTTTATACCATGCTAGTTGGACGCTATCCTTTCCATGACATTGAGCCTAGTTCCCTCTTCAGCAAGATCCGTCGTGGGCAGTTTAACATTCCAGAAACTCTATCCCCTAAGGCAAAATGCCTCATACGTAGCATACTGCGTCGAGAGCCATCAGAAAGGCTGACTTCACAGGAAATTCTGGACCATCCATGGTTTTCTACAGATTTTAATGTATCGAATTCAGGATATGGTGCTAAGGAAGTATCAGATCAGCTGGTGCCTGATGTCAACATGGAAGAAGACTTGGACCCATTCTTTAACTGAGCACAAAGACTGGTGTTCAGAAGGTACACAACCTGGAGATGGACACATGAAGGAGCCCTTCCTGACCGCGTTCAATCACATCCTGCATCAGCCTAGCTTGGTAGCAAAAGACACTCAGAGGTCCTCGAGTTGAGAAGGAACCTCCACAAGGAGCTAATATAACAAATGTAGCATGGGGACAGATTGGGGGGGGTGGGGGGAGCTTGCTATCAGGTTAGATTGATTTGGAAGAGAAAAGGCAGCATGGAGCAATTGTAGCTTCACCTTTTTGGAGCCAAGGAGACTGCACATGCAAATTCTGGTGCAGCTGTATCACTCCTGTTTCTGTTCCATTAAAACCAGTGGTAACTCACAACAAATAGAAACTTTTTTGCCTCAGCTCACATCTTGGCATCGCACTGTTAGATATTTAACTTCAGCCATTATTCAGGGAAAACACAATTGGCTAACTTTTTTAATCAGATGTCTAATAATTAATGGGATTAATACAAGAAAAAAAAATTAGGTGCACAAAGATGGACATGAAAAGTGGGTGCTAAAAAAAAAAAGCAAAATTTCAGTTCATGTCTCTTGATAGCTATTTTCAAGTCATTTCTTCTAAATAAACTACTTAATATTCTTGTCAGGAAATGACATTTTAATGCTTTGTTCCCTTAAGGGGAAGTAACTGTCATTTAACAGGCTGTTCTGTTTTGTGTCAAATGGTTTGTTGCAGGAAGCTATTATAACTCGAACTTTCAACTGCATTACTGCTATAATAGGGGAGAAAAAAGAAAAGAAGAAAACTGTATAATTTTTTTTTAAGATATGAGATACTGGCTTCCATATCTGCCATGCTGCACATATATGACTAGCGAGGGCAGAAAGCCCTTAATGGTGTCTTCATCTGAGAACCAATCTCTTCTTTACTGACTAGCCCATGTGTAAATAGAGGGCTCTTTATTATTGAGGAAGAGTATTGTGGGTTTTTTCTTTGAATTCCTTTAAACTTGGGGAAAGAATTGTTTGATTTTCATTTTTGTTTATGTCCAGACTAAGAAATAAGAGGGTATTAATAAGCTGAACATTTATATTACAGATATTCCTCTTGAAACATACACAGTAATATGCACCTTTTGTATTGTCAAGACTTATTCTATTTATTGAAGAAAATGTCACAGTAGTGATGTATTAAGCCAGTACTTCAATTACGGGTTGACTTGGGATGACATGTTACATGCTGTAGTTAACACACTTCTTTTCTGTTCAGGTATTTCTGTCCCTAAATAACTTTTTATTTAGCTTCTTTTTTTTTTTTTTTTTTCTAGATAGCTTTATTTGATTTAGACTGGCAAATGTTTTTATTACTGCTTTTATATTGCTGTATGATATTGAAATCTCTTGGCATAAATATTTGTGTTTCCAGTACCTCAGTTGTTCTGATATTACTGCCTGTATACGTTTTGTGAAGTGGTCATGTTTTTTGGGTAGGTACATGTGGACTCTGTAGTATGTAAATGTTACTTGAATTTGTGCTTAATTATAGTATGTGGCATGTGCGTACAGCTACTTGGCATTTGACGTATGGATGCTATTTGCCTGCCTTGCAGGAAAGTTATGGTCCCACTCTCAAGAGGATGTTTCACAGTTCTTTATCAAGAGACAAAGCTAGCTGCAGCTGACCTGCCTTGGTTCTATTTTGGTAACTAAGAATATAAAGGAGTAATGTTTTTACACTCTGAAGATGGTGCTGTGTCAAGAAGGACTTTTTTTTATTTTATAAGTACCTTATAGGAGGAAAGATTGGTGATGTGCATGGTGGGGTTTTACTGCCTCTGGTGCTTTGTCATGTATTTGGTTTAATGTTTTTGTCCTAATCTCTTCAATAAATAAAATTGTGCATATTTAACTAAACTTCAATGGTGAACAGTCTTCTTACTGAATATCTGAGGTGCTGCAAGAGTTTGCTCTGTTAGGATCATTCAGCTGTATTTTTTGTGTTGCTGAAAAGCTCTTGCCTAGTCCTGTGAGCTGAGAAAACTTAGCAGTTATATTTATTTAGAAGGTAACACTGTAAGCCTTTTCATCAAAAATTTTATCATTTGCTACAAAGAAAACTGACTTTTATTTTCTTTTGGCTTGTCCCTGTCTCTTACCGAGCCCATTTACCTTTTTCAAGAAGGATATTGAGATGTGGTGAGGTGCTGGGAGGCCTTATGTCTGATGAAGAGATACCAAGATGGAGTGAGCTGGTCTTTACAGTTTCCAAAATCCTGGGGCAATGTGCATCTTGCATTTGCACCTCAATTCCAGAAAGGATGGATCTGAATTAGCACCTCCTAATGTAATGTCTTCTGTTTAAGGCCAGATTTCTGTCATTCACCTTAATAATTAACAGATGCAGGTAGTGACATATATAAAAGTATGCAGGGTAATAAGATGCTTTGAGAACAAGAGGCAGGACAGATTAATCCTGGACAGTAGGAACTGGGCTTTGATTTGAACCATGTTGCAGGCTGTTTTCAGCACCTCTGTAGTTTCAAAAATTATAGGTAGTTGACAGACACCCCTAAAGAAACATCCAGCCTCAAAACGCCCCATTCCAGAATAAAGATTATTGCACTAAAACTGCTAGCATAGGGTTTACTGTCAGCCTGGCTAACTTTGAACTACATGATTTCTTCCTAGGTAATTCTTGGCATGTGTTTCAGTTGGTAGATTGAGAATTAAAATCTGATTATAGCACTAACTAGAAATGTTATTAACATGTAGAAACACTTGAAGATCAGTTTTTAAATGATCTGTATGCCTGCAGCCAAAGTTTAAATTACTTGAATTTCTTTCAAATCAAACTCCCACAATAAATGTGCTTTATAGAAAAAAACCAGATTGTAATCAGTCACAGAGAGAAGGGGAGCACTGAGGATTTCCCTCTCCCCCACTAAAACTTATGTGAACAGCTTCTGTTCTGTTTGGGTGGAAGTAGTTAGACCTTATTTTCCAGCAACCTGCATGCTTGCTTTTTCCCTGCCAGTAATTACATGAAAAATGCAGCTGACTAATGATTGCTTGTTCGCAGTGAATTTTTTATTTGAGGATAAAGCTGTAGAGGAATCCTTTGGCAGCTGAAGTCAGTTTTATGAAATGCTGAAGGGATGTCTTGTTTTTGGAGCTTCCTTGTTCCTAAAGCTAAACCCAAAAGGGGATTTTTGATTCTGATTTCTGGCTCTTTTTTGTTATTTCTGCTTCGTGGGCACTGCTAGTTGAGTACACAGGTACAGCGCTGCTTGCTGCAGAAATGCTTGAGACAGCTTTCTTAAGAAATGCTGCTCCACCCTCAGTTTGGGTAGCAACTGCAGTGGGATTTGGGATTTTGCTGAGCAGACTGTCACATAGTCTGAGCTGCCTCTCAGTCCTGGGGAAAAGGATGATCATCTCACAAATGTGCAGGGTGAAAAGCCATGTCTACAAACAAAACCATTTCACAGAATATGACCCCATGGCAGACTTTGGAAGCCCTCCAGCCCCTCTTTCTCCTCTACCCCTCCCAAATGAAAAAAAAAAAAAAAAACAAAACCAAACCAAAATAAAAAAGTTCTGCTTCTCTTTTACTGCAATATATATCCAGTGAGTGCAGCACTGTGTGTGATTTCAAGCTACAGGCTTTTCTTCAGGAGTGTACAAACAAGAGACAATTATTCCTTTGGCACCATGATGTCATATAACCTGATCCCTTAGTCTTGCTGAGGTGTGCATGTGTTATGGAGATAAACAAGTCAATTAGAAATGCATTCTCTTGTAGATTAAATAACCTTGGTAAACTCGTGTTTCTGGAAAGAAAAAATAAATTTTAAAAGCCCAGCCCAAGGTGTTGAATCCCAAACTGTGCTTTCCTGGCAATTGGAAAGGAAGGGCATGAAACTTGATGCCAAGGTAAAATTTTTAAGAAGGGAAAAAATAATACTCTTCATCCTCAAAGATTGTGTTGAAATTTGGAAATGTATGAGTGAGCTCTGTGACTAATAGTATAATGAAAACCAAAAGAATTAGTAATAATCAGTTCTTTATTCTTTAAGTTTTGGCTAAGATTTCTGTGAAAAACTTGCTAACTTAATAAGTGACAGTCCAGCTAACAACTTAACTAGCTTGTAACTTTCCTATTCTTTCAGTAGAAGCAAATGTTGAAAATTGGTAACACAATGAGACAAATTGAAATCAAAGTGTAAGTAAAATGGGGTATAAATGACCTGTAATATGGTGTAATTTCCCTGGAACAGGAGAAACTGCTGAGGAAAATTTCTAAAGAAAACCCAAACAAGAAACGAAAAAAAACCTTAAATCAGGCCACTTCTGTCACTGACTTTTGCTTTTCCCAATGTTCTTGACACTTGCATTCTTGGTACCAGTTTCTATGCCTCCATTTTGGCTTTTTGGCTTTTTTGAATTAAATTGCTATTAGTGTGAAATTTTGATCCTCTAGAAGTGCCTTGCCAGAGGCCTCTATACAAGTTTGAAACCCCAGGCTGTATTTAAATTGTAAATTTTTATGTATATTGGTGATTGTATGCAAATATGTGAAAAAATACATTTACAGTGATGGTAGTGTAAATTCTTAGAAATTCATTTGATATGATTTGCACTGATGTAAATGAATGGAATAAATTTCTTAAGGGCCTCACTACTGTACTGAGAGGTGTAATTTATTCTTTATATAACTCAATTTAAATTTATTTAGACTCCTCTTAAAAACTGGCTCAGTACAGGAATGGATCCCATTGTTCTGATTCTCCTGCCTCCTTCACCCAGTGTCTTTAGGCAGCAGGGCAAAAAGGAAATAATCTTGGCGTGGCAGGTTGTGCAAAATAGGAGGTTAGTTGCTGCTGTGCTTATTTCTGCTCAGGAGGGTGAAGCATTGCAAAGCTGGTGCTGACATCATTCCAAGCACACAAAAAGCTGACGTCAGTGGCACAGTCCATTGCAAGGTGTTTATCTCCATCTGATTAGGCTGGCAAAGCGCATACTGAGAAAGCAGCACACAAAGAAGGAAACTCTGTTTGTCCGTGCTTCCCACTCACCCTGACATCCGAGTCAGTCCTGGAAAGACTGAAACACGTTGATAAGGCTTCTGAGAAAATCTGTGGTGCTACCATTAGGCTGGGCTTTTTCCCATCTAAATCGCTAAGAATCGGTGTTGAGCACACAATTTATTGCAGGTGGATGTGGGGCAGCCCCTCCTTGCAGGGGAGTGCAGGTCTGAACTTCTGGCCTTCTCAAAGTGACAAAATAAGAAAGGATGCTGTGACACAGCACAAACACTCCTGCCTGCTCACCTAAGTGTGGGTCACTGGTCAGCAGAGGATTTCTGCTGCCTGGCTGGTGGGAGGGTGCTGGCTCTGCCCATTGCCCTGCCTGCAGCCCCTACCCCAGCAGCAGTCTCATCTGCTGACCCTGCAGAACCAGCTGCTGCCATGGGAGACCAAGCCACACTGCCTCTTTCCCTCATCTGCAGGAATGTGCTGGAGATGTGGAGTAAAGCAGCAGAAAGCAAATATCTTCCTTCACCTGTGACTAAATGTGCCCTTATAAACAGAGAATTCCACCTGTAACTGCGAATTGCAGAATAAACTGAGTTGGAAGGGACCCCCAAGGATCATTGGGTCCAACTCCTGGCCCTGCACAGCACTGTCCCCAAGATGCACACCGTGTACCCAAGAGCATTGTCCTAACACTTCTTGAACTCTGTCAGGCTGGTGCTGTGACTGCTTCCCTGGGGAGCTGTTCCAGTGCCCAACCACCCTCTGGGGGAAGAACCTTTTCCTAATATCCAACCTAAACCTGCCCTGCCACAACTTCAGGCCATTCCATTGGGTCCTGTCCCTGCTCACCACAGAGCAGAGATCAGTGCCTGCCCCTCCTCTTCCCCTCACAAGAAGTTGTAGCTGCAGTGAGGTCTCCCCTCAGTCTCCTCCAGGCTGAACAGACCAAGAACACCACCTAGCAATAGTGGGGTCTATGGATCAAGCCAAATTCTTCAAGGTATGGGGCAGAGCAGGCTAAGCCTCTGATTTCTACTCATGCTGAGACCTGACTTTTTTTAAATTCCACATGGGTTCATTGTTTCTCTCATAAACAGGGTTCAGCTAAAATTTGGTCTAATTCAGTCCCTGGAACTAAGGGAAAAAATTAGACAAAATTAGAATTAGTCAGAATATCATAGGTTGAAAAAGGTGTCAAATTCCATGGACTTTTGGTTTAATTTTAGAAGCTCAGTATCAGCCTGTAAGAAGAGGAGAGTTCTGGCTTACGGGTCATCAATAGGCATTTTATTCTTTCATATTGTGTTGATTTCTACTTCCTTCTGTGTGTGATCACCACATCAGAAGATTATTGGTAATTTTGAAGTGTTTTTAATTGCTAATTTTAGTTTTCACATTAGCAAGAAACATGTCTGATCCATGCAAACAGCCTTTAGAGCTACTGTAAGATGGAATGTATCTGTGGTAAAATTGAAGCTCTTCTGGGTACTGAGTTTCTGACAGGGCTCCAGCTGCATTAGGGTAAAAGGATTTTACTATATAAAACTTTTTATTAGAATAAATGTTGCTTAAAAAATTACATAACATGCCTACTCTCCTTGGTAGCTCAAATCAAGGCCAATCAATTCAAGATGCTCAAGATGAGTACGTACATGCATATTTTACCAGTAGTTACTTTTAAAAAACTCTCTAATTCAGTCAAAGGAACATATCTTGGAAGAGCAATAGCTTGATTACAACAGAGAATTTATGGCAGAGAACAAAAAAATCTTTTTTTTTCATTTTTTTTTAATTCAACTTGACGAGAAATGTTGACAAATCCATTTTTTTGATACTGAGTAGATTATCAAGTCTTTGCCTTGTCTGAGGAGCTGCTAACATGAATAACCACTGATCTCATGTAACCTCAGGACAACAGTGAGATTTGTCAGAAAGTTTGCAATGTGCTGTATTTAATTTAAAAAAGGAACATCAGCAACATGAAATGCATGATTCAGAGAAATCCAGTGACATTTTGCTATTGTCTGCGGCTGATAAAATTGGAGTAGTCAACGTTGCCTGATTTCATGCCTGCTGATTGATCAGGCCAGGAGGATAACCCACATTTTACTGCAGGATGACATTTTTCCTGGATAAATTTAGCTTTGTGTAGAAAGCAAGGACAAGGTCAAAGTTGCATTTATATCCTCAGAGCACAAGAGATGCAGGATGATTGTGCCCTTCCTCCTTTTTTTTGTCCCCCTTATGAGTGGTCTTTCTGCATAGGTAAAGGTAGGGAAGATAATGCCCTTTGCCCCTTTTGTAGTAGAAATATTACTGATCAAATCCAGAATAATACTCACACCAACATGTCAAGGGCCAAGTGGTATTTTGAGCTCTACTTATTTGCTATTTGAGCAATGGGGAGGGGTGTATCTTATTTTTTTCCATCAAGCATGCTGGGATTGTACAACTGATTTTGAAAAATGCCATGATTTAACAAGTTCTGCTCCTTCTTCCACATTATTTTTTCAACAGCATCATCACCATTTTCTGTAGTTAGTAATTTTTGGGGAAATTAAGTTTTTAGGTTTCAGATAGTCTTCCCCATAACTAAGTCTGAAAGATAAAAAACACATCAAATACAGGGTATTTTATGCAAGCAATCATAGACTTTTGGTAATCTGTTTTCTAAAATTACAGAACAAAAATTTAAATCCTTTGGTGAATCTGTTTAAACAGTTTTATCTTCTGACTTTTTCTACCCTGCCAATACACTTTGCTTTTATTTAGGATGACTGCAATTGTAAGTGACACTTGCTACCATGGGGTTTGTGCTGCCAGGTCACTAAGAGTGCATTTGGAGGCCACCATGGTGAGCACACCATAGAAGTAAGGGAGAAGTGTATGTGTTGTGTTTTATATCCAAAGGCTATCTATCTCAGAAACACCAGACTTTTCTAAAGGGTAGAAGGCTTCTCATCCTATTTCTAATAGTAGATGGGATTAAGGGACTCTGAATGTTGCTGCTCCCATCCATAAGTAATGTTTCCAACATTGTAGCTGTTGGATGCCAATTGTTCAGAGAAGTGGAAAGAAGTGTCTAAACCACATTTTTTCTATACTTCTTTGCAATTTCTTGACACCATCAATTTGCTGTGAGCTCCAGTCAGCTGAATCAATAACAGATGTAATCCCCAGAGACCTGGCAAAGACCTGCTTTCAGGAGGTTAGTAGATAGTCTATAGGCTTCATTGTCTGGGGTGGAATCATCATGCTCTTGCTGCAGAACTAGACCAAAGACTCTGATATTTAGGGCAGTTTTAAAGCTTGTTCCAAGATTGTTTTCACAAGAAAAGGTTACCCTGTCAGGGCACAGCAGGGGAGACTGACCGCCCTTCTGAAGTCACTATAGTCAGCCCAAGCTTTGTTCTGCCTCAGCTCTTAAATCAAGCTCCTCACAGAGGGGCAGAGAAACCCACTGCCAGCTTTACATGGAACAGGGAGGACAAAGACAAGATTCAGACTATCTAATGCTATTGAGGCTGGAAGTAATGGGCTTACACAAGTGGAATTTGGGGGTAGGATTTGTCCAGCTAAATGTTGACAACTATATTTCTCTCTGCTGACTATAAAAGGAGCTCAGCATGACTAGCTCAGGCATAGATGTCTCAAGTTAAATGGGAGTTATCCTCCCTGCTTGCCAGAGCCTGATTTGTTTGCCTACATGGAAAAGTCTTGTTCCATTTGAGGTACTCCAGGTATCCAAGACATCTACACAAGACTTGCCGATGAGGCTATGGAAGAGGGACCTCTTGTGAAGAGAGAAATGGAAATGTGGTGGGGTGCCCCCAAGCATCTCAAGTGGCAGTGAGTAGACACATCTATATGGACATCTATGTAGGGTGGTCCAGAAGACTTTAACTTTTATAAACCTAAGTCTCAGAACAGGATACTCTTGTTAGCTTGAGAGTTTCCTAGGTGTTAGCCCTTCAGGTATTTTAAAAAAATGTAAATACGTGTATAATTTATGTGGGAAAATGCTCTCCTTCCCTCTTTGGAAATGGTCACTTGTGAAAACAAGCCTGCAAATGTTGTTGGCCCAGAAGGGTTTCAGGCCAAAGGAGTCTGACTCTTTTACAACACACAAGGAAATGCTCAGCCAGGGATACACATGGCTGCTTTAAGCTTTCTACACCTAACAGTCACTGGACAAATTACAGAAATAAACCCATATGTAGAGAGAACATAAATTAGCATCATAAAAAAATAGTAATGATGAATGTTGATGCATTGAGATGTACTGGGAGACTGAATAAAAGATCAAGAGCAAATGCATTTATTTACTTTTTATAGCATGTCACTATTTTATTTTCCTCTTGTTACCTCTCCATGTAGGATGTGCTACATAGAGCAGACTTAACCACCTGTTCAGTAGAGAAATTAAATGCTTTAGAAAAACATTTTCCATTTCTTCCCTTTAATGTCCACCAGTGGATGTTCTCTCTGGCCCCAGAAGCAGCTGGTGTAACTCAAATAGCTCATTAAAAGTGCCTTGTGATCCTTTCTGTTGTGTACATGGCACTTTAACCTGTTTGCTCTTGGACTTTCTCCTCTAACAACTTCCCTCAAAAACAAGTTGCTTTTTATTTGGGAGGGAGGTTTGAGTGTTGTCAGAGAAGAAGATTCAAATTGGGCACAGCATCATAAACACAACACTTGCAAATCTCTCCGGTTTTACGCAGAGGAAAATGAGTTCCTAGCGTTTGCTAGTGCTTCTCCAGACAAGGGTGTTCATTAAACAATGTTAATGTTTTTCTTCTCTTAAAAGCCAAGCTATGGTATGAGGCAGCCTTGTGTTTAGCAGTTGCTCACTGACTAAAGATTCTATGGCAACCAATAAATGGAAGCCAAAAAATGTTGCAATATTATTCTAGAGGACTCGTCTGCTTATTTTTAC
Organism: Dicaeum eximium; assembly: GCA_013396995.1. Classification (NCBI taxonomy): domain Eukaryota; kingdom Metazoa; phylum Chordata; class Aves; order Passeriformes; family Dicaeidae; genus Dicaeum; species Dicaeum eximium. Next base: position 1,123,851 of record VWZP01004265.1, on the reverse strand, counting down.
AGTTAGCCTTGCATAACCTTCTACATTTTTGGACTCTGCCTTATGTAGAATATTTCTTAAAGTTTCCATTTATTTCAATTGTGAACTCCACATTAGGAAAACTCCTAAAAGAATTAGAAAAGATGAGTCACAAATACTTTCCCTTTATGATGTTATCCTGCCCTTCTATAACCCATTTATGTACTGCCCTTACATAATATTTTTTTGGTGTTACAGTTTTGCTGAGCATCTTATACTAATTTCTTTAATATGAAAAGCAAAAATGAAAGCAGTGTCATGATGGTAGCTTGAAATGTGTTTGCTTCTTGGGATTTAAACATGTGGACACAACAAATGATAATCTGGCTTCCAGCTGAAGACCAGAACTGGGTTTCCAGCTTGAGCAATCACATACCTATCTCAAGAGTGTGTAGGGTTTGAGACGGTCTTTTCGTTTTTTTTTTTATTTTCAGAGTGGTTGTGGAGATGCATCTTTATAAGCAATGAAAAGCAGTGTAAAGTTAGGTTTAAAATGATATGTGAAAAAATCCATTCAGTATCAGTGCAGCTCAAGTGTTTGGTGCATGCACATCTCTGTGTTGCCCTGGCACAGCTAATCATTACCAGCAGAATATCAAAGACTACATCTGTAAGATTTGGCCTTGATACCTATAATGCCCTAGAAATTGTATATTTCACTCTCTCCTCCCACAAAAACAGCTTCAAGATCCCTGCAGCCTGTTCCTCTTTGGCCAGCAGTGTAGCAGGACATGAATTCCTTCAAGCTGGCTCTCTGTAGGTTGACTGATTCATGCCTGATGTTGCAACCCCATCACCCATGACGAATTACACATGCAACTCTTGCAAAATTGTATTCTGAATAAATAAAGGTTTGGAACTTTATCCCTATCTTTCTTCAGCAAACAGGATCTTAGGTGGGATGGAAATGAACAGGTTTGTGTGTCGGTGTGTGAGCATGAGGCTGTGTGCACCCGCATAAATGAACAGTCCCAAATGAGAGAGGGGGTGGGCAGGCACCATTCTGCATCTGTGCACCAAGCTGGGTAAGAAGCAGACACAGGAAATTATGACATGTTCCTCAGCTGCTTCAGAGCAACATGGCTTATTTCTCCAGCAAGAAGAGCTGGGAAAGGTTTGGTGCTCCTGTAGGCTGGAGATTTCCAGCAAGCAGGGCTGGCAGCTGGAAAGGGAGGGAGCTCATGGGAGGTGGCAGCATCCTGGCCTTCAGCTTTTTGGGAAATCCTTGCCCATGAAAATATACAGGCTTTGTAATTGAAAATTTGTGTTACCTTGTGCATATATAGAAAAATAACAGGGAAAGCAACCAGTTCAGGCACACAGAGCTTTCGGTTTCGGCAGGAAGGATGTCTCAGCTCCCAACAGCTTGTGGAGGCCCAATCTGTCCAGCCTGTGGAGCCCAGAGAGAGATTTAAATAATCCCAAAGCAGACACTGATATTTGATCAAATTAGTGGTGCCCTACATCCATTGCCTGAGAACTATTTTGTTTTTAAAACAGTGACCAAAACTTGTAGCTCAAATATAGAAGGCAAAGTTGTAGTCACCAGAAATCAGGAGAGCTGTATCCTACTGTTAGCCTGACTCAAAGGCTAAGAAAGTAAATGTAATCATTTACATTCCCATTGGTTTCCATGGGCCTTGAACAAAGACATTAAACATAAAAAATAAAAGAAACATGTGTGCAAACAGATATTTTATACATTCAAAACTATCCATTTATAGATTATAAGGTAGAATATATCTATTCATATGCTAATCCTATTAAAATGTAAACTTGGGTTGCAAGTTCTTTGGGATGAGGTCAGGAGGTTTTTCTCTGTATTTGTATATAGCAGCACAATAAAGTCTGGATAGGCCTAGGGCTGGGGGTCCTTCTGACTACCGAAGTAAAATTAATATATTGGAATGGTTGAATAGTTTGAGGATCAAGTACAATATGTCCTATCTTATGAGATCAGCAGCCTCCTGCTATTCTTCAGACAAGGCCTCTGCTCTTTTCTAATTGAATTCTTTGTGGATTTTCTGTACAAATTTTATCTATGAACTTCATCTGCAACTGACCTAATGTTGCAAAACCCATTTCTCACAGAACTTAAGCAGGTTTTAACCCAGCTTTTGAAAGGAAAGCAAAATATAATAATCTACTTCAGCAACTGGACTCAGAAAACAATCTATTAAGGGTAAATGAAAACAAATAATTTTCCCTCCATTGTCTTTCTCTGATAAAAGGTCATATAAAAATCTCATAAATTGAGGTATTGTTTGTCATTTTAGATGCTCCCTGTATACCTTGGAAGATAGTCCAAGAAAAAACATACAGTATATTTTCTGAAGGCTTTCTTTAAAGCAATTAGATTTTTAGTTACATCAAACACTGCATTATGTTACATGCTGTATAACTACACTTCAGAGTAAGCAATCATATCAGATTTATGAGACAAAAAAAGAGAGAAGCTTTTTTAAAATTTACATTTACAGGTTTGATAAGTATGGTTTACTGGTTTATAAAACCAAGCTGAGTGAGAGTGTCAATAGTGATCTTTTCTGATCTCCACTGATATTTTGTACAGTCCTGTTTGGTTTTGTGAATATATTTATTCACAAAAATATTTATTTATTTATCTATTTATTTATTTATGCTCAGTCCTGACAAATAGTGAAAATATTGCCAGGAGCAAGGCTTTTGTGTTGCTAGACATAGCCTTGAACTTCTGTTAGGAAGGTGCCTGTGCCCCTCTAGTGAGCTGCTCACATTGATCCATCTCCAATGTTTGGACTTGATTTCAAGTACTCCAGAGCAAGAATTCTCTCCTCAAGGGTCCTCAGGCTGCAGTCAGTCTGCAAAGCCTCTGTCTGGGGTTCCAAAGTGTGTTTGGGGTTACCTGAAGCCAGCACTGGCAGACCCAGGTGAGCACTGCTGTGTGAAGGGCTGTGGAGTTTGGGAGAGTCCTAAGAGGAGGTGCTGCAGCTCGATTTTGTTACACAACCCCAACTCAACCCCTAGATGATTTCACACAAAAAGAAATGTTGCAAAGGCAAACTCAGTACCTTCATGAAGTGGGGGTATGATGTCCTCTTGTTTATAACCCAGAATGGTGTTTCTTGGAATGGGAAATGCTGTTGTAAAGGGATATTGCTGCACATTATGTGTACTCAGTGCTTGCTGGAGGTTATTGCAACACACATTTGCTGATCTATTAATTAGGGTAGGTTAATTATAACAAATCCCTCTTCCTTACTCAGAATAAACAGCCTTCTTGAAGGAGAGGTTATGAAACAGGGGAAGAGAAAGATTAATTTGTTTTTAAAGAAAGAGTGAAATTAGACAAAGAGAGAGGAACACTGAGCACTCTCTCATCCCTTCTCACAGCTTGATACATTCCATGATTCCTTTTTTTGTTTCTACTCTCTCACATGTCCCACCTTCCATTGCAATGCATAATTCCCAGTCAATGCATTCAAATATTCATACATTCACACAGATATTTTTCCATCTTGTTCTGTAGTGCTTTTTCCTCTCATATTTTAATAAAAGTTTTGTAGTTGTAGGGGTTTTTTTAAGACCCTATCTTCTGGAGTGTTTTCTTCTGCCCCTGATTTAAACTGTATTTATGTCTCTTATGATTGTACAGTGAAACTAAAATGACAGAAATGCAATAAAGTATTTTCAGATGTGTGTTTTTTTTAAAGTTCAGAGTTTTTAAACAACCTGTGTGTGTTTTGGAGGCCTGACTTGTTTGTTATTTTTGGTGCTGAAGTTGAACTGAACTACAAAAAGCCAAGAAATGTTGTAAGCACAGCTCTAACTACTGTGTTGTAATCTTATTTCATTCAGCTGCCGAGGGCTTATATGGCCACTGAAAGGAATGCAGTCTTGGCCGAGTACTTTTCCAGTGAAAAAAATGTTAATTTGTTCCATGCCATCACCATTTTTTTGTGTACTTTCACTGATTACCCCAGGTGAGATACAGAAGGAGAGAGGAGGAAACTGAAGTTCTATGTAATTTCTAGACTTCTCAGAAATAATGCACATTATCAAAGAAACTTGAAAAGCACTTAGATGGCCATTTCACACCAGGAACCTTCAGGAGTAATGCTGTTTTGATCCCATTTCTGGCCCATGACATGTTGGAGATAGCTTAAAAGTTCCGGACTTGTGTTCAGAAATATCTGTATGAAGCTCAGTTTCAATATGCAAAAAGTATTCTGTATCATTATTTATTTTTATTAATTAGGTAGTTTAAAAATATATTACATCTATCTAAATAATGCCTATAATTAATACCATATGATACATATTATATATTAAAATGATTATATAGTGTAATAAAATATATTTCTGTATGAGTGTAATTTGAAAATACTTACATCATTACATCTATGCATTTATATATAGACAAAACCAAAGGCCATTCTGTGGTCTCTTCTGTTCAGCTAGGTAAGGAACGAGTTCTCATGCTGCATGACAAAGGGTTATTTAATCAGGCTGCTCTGTCATTCCTTTCATATAAACAGGGCTAAGCAGAACCACTAGTGACAGAGGAGCAGGTTGCAGATGCCTCATTACACAGATTTTGCTTTCATTCTGAGGAGCTTATGGGGCAGAATGACTCAGGTGGCTGTTGGTCATGGTCATGGTCATCCAGCATCTTCCTGATCTGAATCTCTTAANTCCTTCCCCTTCCCCTCCTCACATTTGCTCCCTTTGGACTTTCCCCTCTCCTGTGAATGGTGCTGAGGCTCCTGAATCATGAATTGAGGAGTGTAGTGATCTGATGAAATAAATTATTGTTACAGGAAGAACTGTATTGTACAATTTCTCCCTTTCAGAATCCACAGTCTGAAAGGGAAATAGCCCCTTTTCCATTCCCCACATGTTTGCAGAGTCATACAGAAACTGAAAAGAGTGGGCAATTTTTGATTTTTGTAATTGCTGCAAAGCAGCTAAGGCTTTAAGTGGTAGCACAATCACTATCCCAAACTCTTACTACATTCAATCACGCTTGGATGCACTGTAGCAGAATTTAATTTAGATTTTGTAAGATTTGGCCTTTTGAAATCAGCATAAATTATAATGTTCCAGTCAATAGTTTGTCCAACAGACAGCAAGTCACTTGATTTTGCTTTAGCATGTCTCAATCTGTTAAACAATAGGGCTTTTCTTTGCTGAAGTGGGACTGGTGTGCATTCAGCAAGAATAAGCTCATTCTAACAGCTTTTCTTTGCTTTTCTGTTTTAGAGAGAGAGAATTTGTAAATACACTGTATTAAATAATGTTTGGTAGCAACCTGTGAACCATGCTGGTAAAAGAAGAATTGATCCAAACTACTCAATCTAATGAGATCAAAAGACATCAGGTAATTTTAGCTTATTTGTGTTTGGGGTCGTTTTTTGTAGCTTATTTTTTCACAGCTATTTAATTGTTTGTTTTGGGCTTTTTCCCCCCCAAGAACATCTGAAAACAGGACAGTGAAATGCTGTAGGACAGGGAATTCTTTCATCATTTTTCTAGCTAAGAATGAACCAGAAAGCCCACAAGAAGGATTCTTTTTATCTTTTCTGGACAACATAATTATGTGCTAACTTCTCTGTGTGGTTAACTGAATAAGATGTTGCTAATTACTAATCACCATCAGGAAAGATATTAAATATGAAACCGTACATATCCAAGATACTTTCCAGGTGGAGGAATAGGTTTGCTGACTTTAACCTTTTGTATACTGATTTTCTCTGTCTTGTTTCTCTTCACTATACTGCAGACCAGACACTGTAAGGAGCTGAAGGAGAAACTGTCTTTGGCACAAAATTCCTTCTTAAACCAGCATCAAAATATCCCAGCTATTCCAAATTAAAATAAGGCTGACTCCTCTATTTTTAGGACTATTGCCCATGGCTTACCATTTTGGGGTTCACATACTGTGCTATTGCAATCAGAAAAATTGATTTTCTAACAGAAGCAAGAGGTATGTGTTCTGATTCTTATTCCTTGTCATTTCTAATCAGTTAGATATTTTCTGAGAACTGTTTTGATTGAATATCACACTCAAATTATTCAAACATTCATCAGTATTGAGAAAAACTAAGCTTAGGTTCTACATGGATTTCTTAAAAGCTCGGGGGTAGAAATTTTGGACCAGCTAGAGAGAATCAAAGCCCAGGCATTGACCTCACTGGGACCAGATTTTTATTTTAGATGTTCTGTAGGGCCATTGAATTATTTTTCTTTCTAATTTCTAAATTAAAATCTAAAGATTTACAAAAACTTTAAAAATGCGTACACATTGATGTACATCAGTAATGTACACAGTAGTGTACACAGTAAGTTCAAAAGTAATGACCATCTTCTCTCTCAGGATTTGGCCCCTTATTGAGCAAAATTATAAGAATTAACCTTTTAGGTACTTTTTCAGGAATAAAAAAAAAAAAGGGCTGGTATTTTTGTTTTCCTTGCTGTCTTTCTGCCTGGATTCTGTATCTAATTCCCTTTGAATCCTGAGGTATACATGTAATGTGGGGGTGTAATAGTCTTCAGGATACCACTCTGTTTAGTGGATATTGGGATGAGATATTTCATATTCAGCTTCAGTTTTGCTTTCATTTTGAGTCATCCCCTCCTAATTATGCCCCTTTGTCAAAAGCTGAATCTCTGCAAACCAGAACCTTGGATCTGGAGTTTCTGTGGTCTGTAACAGTGTGGGTTGTTTTTTGGGTTTTTTTATTGTTTTTTTTTTTTTTTTTTTTTTTTTTTTNTTGGTGGGCTTTGCTTTTGTTTTTCCTTTTGTGTTTGTTTTGTTTTGTTTTGTTATTGTTGTTTGTTTGCTTGCCTTTTTTTGTTTGACTTTTTGTTGTTGTTGTTGTTGTTTTGGTTTTCTTTCTTTTTAGAGAAGAAGAATGGATAAAAGAATGGTCCTGTTTTTTCCTCTCATTTCTGAAGGGAAATTAAATAACAGCCATGGCTCTACATTATGGCCTTCCTTTCTGCTTAGCTTTAATTTTAGTCATCTTTTGCTGGTTCCTGTTATACCCAGTTCCTGAACTCTCAATACAATAAATGTTATTGTTCATGGGGAGAATGAGTTCCATAAATGTCAAGTCATCAACAATCAGCTGGCCAGTTGCCTGCAGCCTTTTTTGTTTTCTTCATGGTACATAACTCCACGTACTTATCCATACAAACGAGCCTTACACACCTATTGACAGTACTGGTGAATTGAAGGTGGGGAAAAACCAAGGTTGTGCAACGTCTTTTAAATCTAGGACTGAAGCTGTCTCAAATCTTTAGCTGATGGCATAAATTTACTTGCTTTTGGCAACCTATACACCCCTATACAATTTTTATTTTTTTGAAAAGGCAGATAGAAGAAATCTAATTCAGAAGTAGCAAATTGCTTTGCAAGTAATTTCAAAAGCCAGGGATGATGTGTTTAGGGCAAAGATAGGGGCTCTTAATATGTTTAATAAAAATATGAAATTGGATCTGTCTCATGCTATTAAAATCTCATTGAATATTTGATTTCTTCATTTCAATATGATTTCTTTGAAAGAACATATTAGTACAGAGGGATTGTTGTCTTACTTGATATACCAAACTCTCAGGTTCAAGACTGTGGAAGACAGACGTGACAAATTTGACAGTGACACCATCTAAAGAGGAGGAAGGAAGCTGAAAAGTAAAAACTAGTTATTAGAGAGCAATATAATGAAAGGGAACATTATACTTCTTGCTGTAGCAAGAACAGGAATTAATATTAATTTGTTCAATAATAAAAGATGAAACCTGTAGAAATTTACAATATATTTCAAGCAAACATTCAGAGAGCCTCAAAATCAAGCTAAAAAGGAAGAAACCCACTTTGAATTTACTTAAAGTGGAAGTTTCAGACAATAATAGTTTATTATAATTCAGCAAGATCATATCAGAGGAACCATCAGCTTCAAATGACTGGTATCTGAGGAAGTCTCATGTGCAGACTTCTGAATTTACTATCATGAAGGTCTTTGCCACTCCCACAGCTGTCATTACATGGAATGCTTCCCCACCTTGTTTAGTATGCAGCATGTTTCCTTTCTCCTCACCTAATATGAGTTCTTCTTGGTTGCAGGGTCCCTTTCTGGGGCCACCAAGCAAAACCTGTGCTCCTCACCTAAGGTGGGATTCAGTCACTTAAGCACAGGCGTCTGTCACTGCTTGAGACACCTTGGGCTGGTCTGCCCAGCCTTCAGCTGCTGGTTGAGAGACTGCAGGTGTTCTCTAAGGTCAGGGTAAGGTCTGTCTCACAGCATGTCTTGTGCCTCTCAGGTGTTACTAAGATACTTGCTCTGACAGTGTTTTACCTGAGTTTGGTATCTGGGCTCCAGTGAAGTTCAAAGAGCTGCTCATCTTGTTCTGGTCACCTCCATGTGGCCCCTGACATGCCTCACAAACCTTGTTGACATCTTCAGCTTTACTTCTGTGCAGTTTATAGCCCCTCACCTCACTCCAAAGCCTTGCCCCCAGGTTACTGCTCCTCAGCTCAGCAGCACCCACCCCCCATCAGCCCCCAGCACCCTGCAGGGTCCATCTGTTCCAGCCCAGGGCAGCTGCAGTGCTGCTGTTGGCCAAGAGCCTGGAAAGTGTCACTGACAGCCCCCCACTCCTGGGGAAGGATGAGAATCTGCTGCTGAAAGGAAGCTGATTGTTCTTTCTCTTAGGGGGCACCAAAATCTGTACAGAACACACCACAGCAGATGGACAAGAAAATAACTCATGCAGGAATTCTGAAATGCCGTGAGATTTGTTTCTCTTCTCTAATACCTGTTCAATAATTCTGCCTTTCTGAGCTGGAATCCCTCATCTGCATTTTCTGAATCAATTACACTGGTGACAACATAAAGTGTCTGTGCAGTGACTGGAAGTATGTGAACTTTGAAGAGAGGATTTGTTCCCAAAAGTTAATTTGACATTTCCTCTTCTTGTCTTAATGTGTTGCTTTGGTGTCTTAAAAAAATATATTTCTTCTTTTTTCTTCTTCTAGCAGCTGGAGCTGGTAGCTACTTCTCATAGAGGTGATTCTTCTTCTCCTTTACATCCTCTTTCAAGGTGAATTTTAATAATATCTCATGTGCTACAAACAATCTTAGTAATTTTAGTATTTTGTAAAATGTCCATTTTTTTGTTTAAAAAAAAATTTAAAAAGCCCCACAGCAACCTATCAGGAAATCCATTCAGTTTTTTTCCACAGTGGAAACTGTGAATTATTTATAACAGTAGTTTGATTATATTAAAAAGCACAATCCCAAGTCTGCAGCGCATTACTGGCTCCATTCCTTGCCTAAAACAGGCGTGTTTATATTTTTCCTCAGTAAATATGTGATAATTAAATGCAAATAGACCATATTTTTCAAATGAATTCCCAACTCTGGAAACTTGGATGACGATAATCTTGCCTAATAAATGCACAACTGCAAGTGAAATCAAAGTTTACTGAAGCAGAACATTCTTAGCAGTCAGTAGCAGCTATCATTTAGTGAAAAAAATATAGAGGATTAATATAGACACATCACTGAAAAATGGATAGCCCAAAGGTATTTTATAATTATGGAATATACCTAAGTATTAATTGAAAACACTGTGCACTCTTTATGGGATGTTCTCAGCTAATCCATTCCTTTAAATTATTAGGCTATATTGAAGTCATGCCTAAGGCTGTCATCATCTCTTTTGCATGTTTCCCATTGTGTGTGTTATCCCCTGTTTCTAGGTCAGCTTTTCAGCCTTTTCCTTTCCCCTTGTGAAAGAAAGCAATTTCTCTCCCATACATTTCATTTATGAAGAGACATATGCAAGTTTCCTGGCTGGCAGCACCTGGTCTTCTCCCTCTCCCTCACAGTCTGAGGTCCTGAGTCTCCCTTGGAGCTAATGGAAGGACTTTGGTATTGCTCTGATAGTTCTCTCATCCCATGACCAGCTCTGTTTCCCCCTTTTTTGGATGAACTGTGTCTCTCTGGTATCTTCCCAAATCTGGGCTAAAGACAGAGGAATGTAGACTCTCAGAGAAGAGATCATCAAAGGAAGAACTATTGCCTGTCCAGTCTGCAATGAGAAAATGACCCATCATCTGCAGCCATCCTTGTTCCCTCCTCCTCTTCTCATTCTTCCTGGAATGCTCCACTTCTACACAGCTGTTTTTTAACATCTGGAAATTTATCATTGTATGCCCTTAAGAAGAGCGTCTAAGTGTGGGACTTTTGTCTCAGTGGCAGGATGCTGGCAAGAAGCCAAGTACTGTCTTTGTACTACCTGCCTGGTTATTCTCCTTGTCTCAAATAACCCAGTTTTCCTTTCTGGGATTCCTGTGGCTGCATCCCCACGACCATATTCGTAGGGTATTTGGAGAGATTCCTATGAATATATCCCCTTATTTCCTTATGCCTTCCTCACAATAAAACTAGTTTCCCCCTTTAACTAATTCTCCTTAACAGTTTAAGACAAAGGCTGCATTTTGTTCACTCTTTATGGCCTTATGAATGGGGAAGAATATTATACAGCCCATAGGAAGCATGAATTAAAGTCTGATGGCTATTCCTTCTGTAGCTCTCACTTTCCTGCAGTACTGTTTTCTTGCCTGAACCTGGAGCAAGAGAGCAGTTGCAGGGGAGGGAAAGGCAGGTTCCTGGAAGAAGGAGTAGCTGACAGGATGTTGCTTTTGTTGGAAAATATCCGTCCTGTTGACAACAGGGAGGACCCAGCACGGCTGAGTGTTAGCTACCAACCAAGCAGCACGCTGCCAATCGGAGTGCGGGGGCCAAACTTTTCTTCTTCCTGCCAAGAAAAGGCATTTAAATAAGGACTGAAGTATGATTTCAATTTCACTCCAGTTTAATGCAGACAGCAGAAAAACACAGTGACTCACTCAATACATTCTTGCCTGTTCAATAAATAAAATTTGTTCTCAGAATCCTGCAATTTTGCATCGGTAGAGAGGCACAGTGAGCACTTGGTCCTGGTATGTACACAGCACAGCAGCTGAGATTTCATGCTCAGAAAGGCCAAGAAATGAACATGTTGAAGTGTTCTCAAGAAAGGCCATAACTTACATTAATTTTCTGTTTCCTTCACAGATATAGAAATGACTGCTTCAAAAAATAGGAAAGGGTAATAGCTGATCCTATTCCCAGAGCTTTAAATCTTAAAACAGCCAACCTGCCTCAAAGCAGCCACGTCTTTACCCTTGTGTCCTCTAGCTCTCTCCATGATGTGTGGTGAGGGGAATGAGCCAAAGGGGAGGGCTGAAGGATGTATTGCCACAGACAAGGCTGTAAAGTTACTGTGTAAACCACAAATTTACTCCATAGCATTGCTACACTAAACAGGGAGATTTTTTTTCTAAGTCCTCTTGCTTGTGGTCCTAATGCCTGAGCAGTTTCTCAGTCACATAGCCAAGGTCAGATGACCCCCAAAAGCTGGCTAATGTATTGGCCTGTGGCATTGTTTGTTCTTCATCTGAAGGTGACCAGGAGATATGAATAACAGCTTAATTTTGGATTTCAGATGCAAGCCTGAGGTTTTCACTTTATGTAATGCTTTCTGAAATGTCCTGAAAAGAACTGAGGAGTTAGGCTGAAGTCCAGAAAAGGAAATGAATGGTAGAAATGATACATAATCTCCCCTGACATCCTGTTAACATAGCCTCGTGCTTAGCCCAAGAGCTCAGCCCTGCAGAGCTGGCAGGGTGAACAAGACCCTGCCTACAAACGTGTTTTTGTAGCCCTGTCCTGGTTTGCTGTGTGCCACAGCCTTTCCTGCATGCCAAGATCTGTGTGTGTGCTGCTGTAACACTGGCCTGAGAAAGCCACACTTCCCATGTGTGCCCCATCCCACTCCTTGCTGCTCCCCCTGCTCTGCAGCGAGGTGCTCCAGACTGGCATTGCACAGGTCATACAGGCTCATGTCTCTTCTCAGGCATACAGAGCCCGGCTCAAAGTCTGCTAAATGCAAAAGAAAGATTTTAACTGACTTCAGGAATTTGTGTTCAAGTCCTTTGGGAAGAGCTTGGATGAGGGACAAGAAGTACAATGTAATGTGAGGTGTTTTTTCCAAATAATTATTTATTTATGAATGGATTTATTGACTTCTTTGATGTTTTAATCACTGTGGAAGCACAGCAACCTGATGGATCTCTATTAACATACATTTAAATACAAAAGGGGCAGTTTACTTTTCAGCAGTTTGAGCACCTGCAATTCACATTAGCTTCAGCTGGAATTCTGTGCGTTCAGCAAATTAAACATTCAGTAAAAAATGTTATAACAGCGTTGACTTTAAGATGCAATCATAAAGGCATGAAAACAGGACAAAGCCTATAGCTATTTGCAGCTATATTCAAGCTGTTATGCCTGGAATAGGAGGCTGGAAAAGATCTCAGTGGCTGTGGATTAGCTCAGCTCCATAATTATAGCACCTGAGATGAGAGCTGCTACTTTGCTTATATTAGATAACCAACACAAAATTGTCATATAGAAGGAGGATTAATTTTTTATTACAATACTAAAACCAAATTCATCTTTGAGCTGCATTAGTCTGATTTGCTAAGTCCTGCAGGCCACCACCTTTCTTGTTTAATATGCTGAGACTACTAATTCTCCATTTCTGGTGGGAAGAATTGAGAGGGTGTAATTTTATGCAACCTTATTTTGCTTCTGTAATACGCCTTTCCCCATAGAATCCCATTTGTGCTGTTTGCCACCTAATATGCATGCATTTCTGGCAAAATCATGGTGCAAAAAATGAGTATCTTAATAAACATACTAAACCCAAGTATTTGTGCTTAGTGAGTAACTTGACCTACTAAATTTGATTCACCAAGAGAGATTTAAAGGACCACTCAGGCCCTGTTTTCAGTGTATTTTCCTGTTTTGAAATGCCTGGAAACTGTGGGAAATGCCCACTGACTATGCTAACAAAGTGAAACTAGAGAGGTTAAATGCAGCCAGAAAAGAAACAAAACCATTTTTCTATCTGCGTGGGTAAGATATTACTGACTCAAGAGATTATACACACCAGAAATGAGATTTTGTGTCCTGCTCTTGGAAATTACCGCAACAGGAAAAGGCTACATCCTTCCTAGGATTTAAAAAATATTGTGAGAAAATCCCCTCATTGTGCCTGCCTTCCCCACCTCGTGCAGAGAGTTCCAGGGAGTCATCAGAAATTCTTCAGTGTAATGACACAGTCTCTGACCTTTTGGAGGATTATGGAAGTGTATAATAAGAGAAGTGAGCAGTCTGGAATACTCTTTCTTGGTTTCCTACACAGATATGCCAGTGTTTTCTCTATTCTGATTTCACTTCACACAGCAGTGGACTTTGAGAAAAAGAGGAGCTGAAGATGCTCAAAAATGACCCATTATGTACTTCAGAGGAGTAAGAAAGCTAGAGGATGGAAAGCGTATGAAGCTCCTCTGTGGGAAAAAAAAAAAAAAAAACACACAGTAAAGAGGAATAAGGTCCCAAACTGACACCCTGTAAGTGTGCAGAAATAAAGAACATACATGTTACTTAGAAAAGGGGACCAGAGCAGGTAAAACCTTGACTAGGTTGTCACAGAATGTCCTGTCTAAAGCAGTCAGGACCAGGTGAATCCCTTCCCTCTCAGGTGGGACCAAGGATGCATCCCATCTCTCTCTGAACAAAGGGCAGCCCCTTCCACCTTTGGAGCAATCAGATTATTCATCCAGTGCCAGGAGCACCTGTTATCACATTTCTTTCAAAGGGTTTTTTTCTGATCCATGAAAATTAGCGAAGTGCTCTGATGAAATGCTTCTATTTATTACAAAAGCCTCCCTCAGGTCCCTGTACTGCAGGGCCTGTATTATGAGCCTGTTTCTCTTTTGCAATCCCATTTCTAATACTTCTTTCAGTAAACAACAGCTGACCCTTATAAGTATGTGGAACTGACTGGCCCCAGGCTCTCTCATCTCTAAAAGAGTGAGCTATGCTGTTGCATGTTCTTTAGTATGGGTGGAGAGTGGGAGGGGAGAGTTGGGGTTTTTGGTAGGGTGAGGAGTGGGTGTACAATTAATTTGGGATGGAGGGAGCCATCATAAAACTCAGGCAGGTCTTGGGCTTCTGCACCTAGTGGTTCTGCTGTTGTTTCCCACAAATGAAGCAGTCTTGATGGGATTACAGAGGAACTAGAAGAGACAGGGAAGTTGTAGTTTTATGACAGAAAACAGGAGAGTGGAAATCTCAAAAGTGATATCTGCTTGTGGTTTCACCTTTGCTGAGAGTATGAGAGTTAGTATTCCTGAGACCCAAGGCTCTTTAGCCTGGTTTTCTGCTCCAGACAACTTGGAGTGATTATTTACTTGGGACAGGGAAAAAGAAATGTGCAGAGTCTGGTTGATCTTCCCCCAAAAAGAGGAAGATGATGACCACACATGCTGCTGGATAAATAAGGTCCCAACATGCCATTAGATATCTAATGGGCTCTGGGACTACAAAGATGTGTTTATTGTTTGCAAATTTTGCTATTTGCACAGTGCTTGCCCAAGGCCTTTGTGGCCAGGTTCAAATCCTTTTTTATTCCTCCCACTGAGTAGTGTTTTATTTTGTTTTAAATAATTTCCACACCTCATGTTAGACAGATGCCATTGTTTGCTGCTTTTCCATTTGAGATTTGGATGGTGATCATAAGGGATTCTTGTACAAATCCTACAGAGCAGATCCTATCACACAAACTGGGGACATTCTGTCAGCACCTTGGCAGTTCCTCACTGACTTCAATGTGCTTTCAAGGAAGTTTCCTGGTGTGTTGGTCAGCACTGGTGGGCCTCACACTTGATGGAGGTGTCACCCAAAAGTAATTTTCTTCAGCATGGTGCTTAAATCTGTAGAAATTCTACCATTGATGTTAGAAATTCAAATGTCATCATTTTCATGGATGGTAAATGAGAAGATATAAATAAGGTACAAGATGAACATAGTTTATATATACATATCTGTCTCTAATATATAACTCCAATGTTGTAAATGTATTTTAAATAAACTCCTAATTGAACCGTTTTCTTTATTTTATAGGCAAGAACTAAGCCCCTCTTTCCCTGATTTTAGCTTCTGATTGTTTTCTACTCACTGAACTCTCCTATATTATTTGGTGATGAGGAACTAGGGAAAAATGAATAAGTTATCAAAATAAATCAAACATGTAAAGATGTGGGTGATGTCAAGTCTTCTAAGTCTGTGTGGAAAAAACATGTGTGAATATGGAGAGTAATTTTATCCTTAATGTGCCTGGATATGGGAATAAGTTTTTAAATAAATGTTTTATCTCAGTTTGAGTAATAAAGGAATTTACACTAGAATGGAGAGTCTGCTCTTGGAGGGATAGAGCTGTAGCTACACAAACACACACCTGACAGAGATTAGGTATTTTGGCCTTGACTTTTGGTAGCTACTAAATCAGCCCTAGAAGATTCCTTCATTCTAGAGGCCAGCAAGTGTCCTACCAGTGCCCAAACACTGCCTCTGTCTGAATTAAAATGTAGATCTCTAACACTTATGCAGAACTTTGTTCTGATTGCTGACAACTGAAATTGCTATAACACAAAATCATGTCATCCAGGAGTGATGCTGAATCCATATGACTCAAGAGAATAAACTGGACAACTTCACAGATAGTTCAGCTATGACATTTTATCTCAATTTTAAATCAAGATCAGAAACACAGATAATTTTTTTTGGTACAATCCAAATGGAGATCACCAATGTACTCTTCTATAAATCAGAAATGTCTTCATCTGTAATTTATCTGAAGTAAAATTATTGTCTTCTGAAGAATGTATTCTGAGGAGCTATTCAAATCAAATTGAAAGTGCTCAAGAGACTTGGAAACAGACCACTCATAGCAGGAGACTGATGTGAAAAAAATGTGCAAAGCAACAACTGAGAGAGAGATAGGAGGAAATGCTTTTTCAGCCAACCTGTAATTAGCTTGTGGAAGTCACAGCTACAGAGAGTCAAGGGTAAGAATATAATTAGATTCCAAAAGGGACTGGAAATATATATTGATGTAATTAATTATAGCTCTGAATATATTTCCTAAAGTGTTTTTTTTTTTTCCAGCAATATTAAACCTCACTCTTCTCCCTGGAGGGACTGTGTTTTTGCAGAAGGCCAAAGAACACATGGGCAGGAAACAGCTCTTAGGTAGTCTGCAGTGCACAAATGACACTCCTGAGGGAGAAACAAAGGTGCTGTTATGGCATGAGCAGAAGGGCCAGTAAGGTGCTGGGTGGTCTGTGTGTGTGAGACTGACACAATAATGACTTAGGCTAATACTCAAACATACAGTCATGGATGCCAGATGGTCACCAGCTGGGAGACAAGTCTCATTTTTGAAATTGTACGTCCCTTGTAAAATATCTCTGTCACTATCAGCCTCTGTAAACTTTAACAGTCTGCTCAGCTGGCTGAATTTAACAGTACACTAAGTATGGCAATTATAGATACTGAGGTAAATATAAGTTACAACTGGAAGGTTTTTCAAAGGCAGCTATTATCATTAGTTTACATAAATGAAGAGGCTACTGTCATGTGAAAAGACCACATGGAGCTTTCTAATATTGCACATTCATTTTGCAGTGATATGATGCAATGCTAGGCAGTGCCCTGCAGATGACAATGTTTTTACTGGGGGCTTATTTTGCCACTTCTTATCGCAGAGGATAGGAGCTAATATTCTCCTCAAGACTTAAACACATAGCTTAGCAGCTAA
Organism: Dicaeum eximium; assembly: GCA_013396995.1. Lineage (NCBI taxonomy): Eukaryota > Metazoa > Chordata > Aves > Passeriformes > Dicaeidae > Dicaeum > Dicaeum eximium. The sequence goes on along the minus strand of VWZP01004265.1, from coordinate 1,107,078 downwards.
CATGTTAGGAAAAACAAAGTAATCAGAAATGGGGTGGTGCAATCCCCAAAGTAAAATAAAACCTACACTGGAATACTAATAAACCATGTGATAAAAATGAAGGTTAGAAGTTCTTTTGCAAACAAGGAATAACAACTTTCTGCAACTTCTGTTCTTGGCAGAAGAGACTTGTGATTGCATTTGCCATGGGAGGTCAGGAACAGTCAGGTGATGCCATCTGACCAGGTTACTTGATGCTCATAACCAAACAGGCTCAGCTCCCTTGGGATCTGCTCTGCTCCATTCCAAGGGTAGTTTGGACCCAGAGAACCATATGGAGAGTTATAAAAAGTATTTATGAAAAGAAGGAGATTGTGTAACTGAGGTAATAGACATGGGCACATATGATGCCCTGACGTGCTCACTGAAATTTAGGAGTGCTTCAGGGCATTTGCATAGTTATTTTCTTCTTGGCCAAGGTAACAACTTCCTTTGGGTTTTTTTGTGGTTGGAATACATTGGAAAGATATTTATAGGTGATCTCTGACTACGTCTGTTTATTTCTTTGGATTTTCTGTGTATGATGAAGCAATTCAAACTAAAAAAAAACAAAACTAAAAGAAAAAAACTAAATTCAAACTAAAAGAAAGGAAATCAAAATAGAAATCTTTTGCACTGACTTGATATGATCATGTCTGGATTAAATAATGAATGAAACAAATCGGGCTGTAGTTGTTTGTCTAAGTTGCAGAACAAACCCATTTCATAAAAAGACTGCTAGAAGCACAGAAAGGGTATTGTAATGCACTACAGAAATACACTGATAAAACTGTGAGAAACCTAGTGTCTGCTTTCAGTAGCAGTATAACCTTGAACCTTAATAGGTAACAGAAAGTTGGAAAGCTTTGTCTGTGTCTCAATAGTAAACTGTTCCTCCTAACAAAGCACAGACAGATAACTGTTTCTGTCACATATCTCTTTGGAATAACTGCATTCCACCCATGACCAATCAGTGAATGCTCAGTCTGGGCTACAACCTCCTCCTTCCTTTGAGGAACAACTGAAGCCACACCTTAACATGGACTCTCACAGATCTGATTCTAAGTGTGAAAAACTGCAGTATTCTTCTAGAAAAGAAGACAACTTATATTATCTGAAAAAAAAAAAGTGCACATTTTCAAAGGGGCTGTTTCCTGAATTTCAAGTCCTTCCTGTATCCATAGAGATTTTTGTATGCATTTTGCATCTCCTTATTTACAACAAAATATTGTTCTTGACAGAAACTTGCCTGTTTTATGGAAACCAAGCTGGTATGGTTTCTTCAGCAATGGCCTGAGTCTTTGTGGTACTAAGATCTCAGTTGGAGAGGGATTTGCTTCTTCCTCTCATTCTTTCACGCTCCAACTGGAAATTTAGTCAGTTTGACCTAATAGAAATCAAATTTAGAAATGCTGAATCTACCTTTTGCCCACTCCCTTTCCTCCTTCTTAATCTTGTACCTCTTTAGGGACATGCAGACTTGATGGAAACAGAAAATGTTGGAGTTGACAGTCACTGACTAAGTATGAAATTCCATTAGCAGGACAAGCATAATTTTGGGCCAGCACAGTTTTACTGGGGTACAGCCAGTGCTTAAATACTCACTGAGCAATCAAATGCCTTCCTCTGTACATGCTGCTTTCAGAGACATATTCATATTTCATGTATTTTACCTAGTGCTTATGCAAGGGATGACAGTGGAGTTCACTGTTTTCCTGGCTGCCCACTCTCAAGAATACCATGAATTAAATAAAATCTATTATTTCTGTTGTAAAGTTGCAGGCCAGAGCACCTGGGATAGAGGAATTATCTCTGAGAAGAGGAACTCAGTGAAATCACATCATGGTGAGAACATCACATCCTCAGAGAGCCACAAGCTGCTCACAAAACCAGTAAAACCAGACAGCATTTCTTAAACTTTCTGTCACAACCTTGACTCAGAATGCAAAACCATAGCTAGAATAGTTTTGCAGCCTGTGTTTCCAAGTTGATTCTCTACAGATCCAAAAGACAGATGTTGTCCTCAGTCTGATAAGTTTGCATATGGCACTGATGAGTTGTAGATATAATAAAATTCTTGGATTTATGTAAGTAGGTATGTCCAAGTAAAATCTGTGAATATTAAGGGATTGTCATTCAGAGCTGATGTAAATTGTGACTGGAATATTAGTATTCTGCTTTAGGCTTCAAATATGTAGGATATCAACATGAAATAATTATTTTATCTTCATTTTTTAGATGTCTCATTAAAATGCAGCAATTAAGCCCTAATTTCAGCAATATTTTTTACAACAAAGTCAGTAGCTTTAAGAATCTATAATTTCTTCAGATTTTTTTTATTAATTACAGTGCTATAGACATTTTCATTACTTTGGATTGCACTTTATGGGATTTTGGGCAGGATAGATGGAATCTTCAATGGAAAACTACATTTTCCTTTCAGAAGTATATCAGCTCTAGTGCTAAAAAGGCACCTATTATAAATATTGTTATGATCTTCTAGAGGAAAATAACTTTTTCATTTGTAAATATAATGAAGAAGAAATCTATGGGAAGTATTTTTTCATCCTTATCAGAAACCTCTCATGTCACACTGTCTTGCAGCCTGAACAACATGTGAAAATCCAATGTGGGAGTATAGGAATTAGTTAATGTAAGGATTTGATTAATATTGAGCAGTTTCCATAAGTTCCACCTAATGCTTCCTCAATTTTTATCTATCACAAAAAAATATACTAGAATTAACAAATTTTTGTTTTTTGAACAAGTGGCTTTTGGTTACTCTAAAGCTGAGAGTCTGTCCTGCTCTTTCCAAATATTACATTTCCTTCCAAGCGATCAAAGCAGTGGTGTGCAAAAGCTGAAGGCAGGCTGCATTTGTAGCATTCCCTTTTAAACAGGACTTGCCATTTCAATGACTTGCTTCTGAGACAGGGAACTTCAGCCCTTGCCAAACAAATTTTTGTGGGCACAAGAGTGTTACAGAACTTCAAGGGAGCAGCATTGTTCTGATTCTCATGGTCTGCTGTGGGGGCAATACCTACCTGGATTATTACCCTCATTTTACCAGTGGCTACTGGATGCTTATCAAGCACTTCCAGCCCATGTGCTTTTGAGGAGCTTGACCCAAGCAATTCACTCAGGAACTGCCAGTTTGTTTCCAGCAGAATACGCTTAACTTGCAAATTAACCACTTAGTCCTCATAGGAAGTCTGGAAGTTAACACAGGGCTAAAATCCCAGCTGCTTCCAGAGAGTGAGGTGCTGTAGCTACAGATCTCCTCTGAAGTTCATCACTCCTTAAGGACATGGAGCAGCTCTGTGATGTACATCAGCTGTTCATGGTTAGTGGAGGGCTGCCCAGCAAGGACTGCAGGGATGTGCTGTGTTCCAGCAGTGTAAGCCCTGGAGCCCTGACACCTTTCCTAATTCCTGACTTGCCTAATGTCCAGACTTCTTGTGGTATGATTGCTGCCAGTGCACATAGACCAGCCATACATGTGTGGGTGAAGCACCCTGCTTCAGTTTAGCAGAGACAAAATACATTTACACTGAAAACATTCAGGTCAGTACTTCTTAAGGCATTTTCCTTCAGTTTGACTCACATAGAGAAATTCCCCAGGCGACTTTCATTTTACTATTGTGGTTTCACGCCTCTGCCCAACAATGAAATTAAAAATAATTAAAGTAGAGAGGTTAAGAGAGGGGTGAATAATTCACTATGAAAGATGAAGCTGCCAAAACTAGTCTGTCTCTCTGTTCGTGGAAAGTCTGCAGGTTGGTTGTAATTTCCAGACATATATTTATGACTTTAGTTTGCCTGGTGCTCTCCTGAAAATTTATTTTTATGCTTAGGAGGTATCACACAGAATTTGTTTCAAGTACTTGAACTGAAAACCTGAGCTGTGTTAGTTAATTGTGGTTGCTCATAGGTAGTTACATGAGATGGCAGGAGTACAACAGAAGTGAAAGCAGTTGAGAACAGGAAAAGATTGCCTTGGGAAGAACTCTGTCTGGGGTGGGCTGATGAACTGCATACATGGAATTATTTTAGTTTCTAAAAAAATCTTTGGTAGGAATAATAAAACCAGAGAATGGTTCAGGGTAGAAGGGGTCTTTACAGATCTCTGAAAGATGTGGGCTTTAACTAGTGTAAAAGGAAGACAGGACCAGACTATTGGCTACAATCAGAGGGTAAATGTATTTTTTCTGCAGCTGTGTTTCCATAAAATAGTTACTTTTGTGTGGGAGGTCTAATTCTCCCTAATGGACACTTTTGTAGGACACTATCTTATTACCCAAGCTTACCTGCCCTTAAGGGAGGGTCTTAGGATTTTAAGGACTCTTCCCTGTTGCCTAAGGTGTAGGTGCATCTAACACAAACTCATTTCTACATTTGAGCAAATCCCTGCCAAATGTGTTTGGGAGTATTTGCTTACCTTCCCTGTACTGCCATTGATTCCTATTTGAGGCCAAATTATTTTTAGTGGGGATAAATCTTTTATAGAACTAAATTTTTCATTACTCTAAATACAAAATATTTATGTTCCATTACATATTTACAATCCTATTCATGAAAAAATAACAGTCATCCTAAAGAAGTATTTCCTTGGGAATTATTAAAAAGAAGAAAGGAAGGAAAAGACAATTTCACTGCAAATTTTCCCCTACATTAAATGAAACACTTGCAGGTAACATTTGCAGGAGGCAGTTAGCAAGCACTAGATCTTGCCATTTGAAGTCCTGCTTTGACATTCCCATTATGTCAGACATGATTATAGTGATGGACTGTAATGCTTTGGGTAGAGACCTTCTCCTAGCCTTCTGCAAGAAAAAAAATTTAAAAGAAATAATTACTGCTTGCTATTCTATGTCTACTGTTGCAGTGAAACTGGTGCTAAATTTTGTTCAAACTTCTTCAAAGATCTGCAGTATTTCATTACAAATTGAGCCAAATTAATTTTTGGAGCAATACTATTGAAATTCTGGCCAATGACCGAAGCAAAGCACATAAGCAAGTGTGTAAGCAATGGGGTAATCCTGGGAGTTGAGTGGAACAATTATCATGGAGCAGGTTAAACATGTGCTTACTTAGCTGCACAGTGCATCTCAGTGCACAGCACCCGTGGCCTGCACGCCAGCTGCAGTTAATAGGAGGGCAGCCTCTGAGAGGTTGTGAGTCAGCCCATGAATGACCTGGTGTTCATTCATGGTGCAGAGTAGATCAATTGACTTAATTGGATGATGGATCAAATGTTTCTCCATATCTGCAGACTGCTCACTCTTCTCTAAGTATTTTTTTTCTTCTCTCTCTTTTTTTTTTTTCTTCCGTCAAAGGATGTTGCTCATTGCCTGCAACTACTCCAAGATCACCCCATTCAGCCTGAAGAATTGACCCGGCTCAGAATATGAGATTAGAAAGCTCAATTTTGTTTTTCCATGAAGTACATAACATGATTTTCTTCCAGGACTGCAGGACGTTTCTAGCCATGATATTTTTCTCTTCTGGATAAGAGGCAGGAATGTGTGGGGCAAATATTTTCTTTCCCATTGCCCTCTTTTCAATAAGACAGTTACTGAAAGGAGCATTTTCCTGACTAGAATTTGTAATGGTATTCTTCATAATGCATCAATAAATCCTTTGTCAAGCAAATGTTTCCTGTTTTAAATTACAAATATAAAGCAAATTACAAAACGGGCAAAAGAAAGGAGGCATTTGCTTAGAGGGTTGGAGGGGAGAGTAAAGAGAGGTTGGGCTGAATATGTTCTGTGGCAAATTTTCCAAAATAATTTTTGCATCAGATATGCTAGGCATTTCTTTTAATGTGATGTCAGGACAAAAATTCTCTTTTTTCTTTGAGTGCCATAAGATATGCTATCCAAGCACAGTGACTTTGCATTATAAGAGGACAAAGTGGGTGCACACATCAGTGTATCTTCAGAGTTTCCTGGCATCATGAATTCAGAGCATTTGCTGCCTCTTCCCTGGCACTTGGAGCTCTCAAATTCTTGAGAATACATATGATCACATCACACCTGGCGCCATATACACTGCATTCACCTCAGAGACTTGCAGTGAACATATAATCATTTCTCTCTAACTTCAGAAACACAACTCCGAGATACTTTTGTTCTGACTCTCCTTCAAGTACAGGAAGTTGAGTCATGGCTGTTTGGAGCTGTAGGACTGCAGGTCATGTCCTTGTGTTCTCAGTGGATTCATATGATTCTGATTTTTTTGTCATGGTGTCAGAATGAGAGCAAGGAAGGGGTCAGTCCCTTTGCGGCTGAGCTGTTTTTTCCTGCTGGGATACGTGCAAGTAACCTTTATATCTAATTTATGTCATGGAATGTTCATCACTTTTTGGGTTTCCTAAAATACTGTCTGTGCTTTTTCTAGGGATACAGCCGTGTGTTTGCACCCTCATGTGAGAGGTGAATTTGCTTTCATTAAGGGATAACATGGGCAAGAGCCTCTTTGAAGGAATAATGAACAGAATTAAAGAGGAGGCTCTGTCAGGTGATAAGGGCAGACTGACAAAACAACTCCCAAAAGCTAGTTTCAAGAATACATAGAAAGTCTGTTTTGACTTTTCTTTTTAGGTACACCTGCTAATTTACAAACCTGAATACATGCAGTTATAGGGAGCAGGAGGCAGTTAGAGAGGTTGGGATTTAGAAAGGTTTTCAACAGAATGTCTCATCTGGGACAGATAGAAATCTGGTGTCATGGGCCCATGTGATCTCCAGCATTCAGAATGACCTAACCCTCCAGAGTGTTTCAGGTGTTGGAAGAACCCTGCAGAAGACTGGCACACAGGTATGCATTCAGGAGTCACTAAGAGCTGGGAAATCTGACTGAGTTCAGCTTTTTTGAGCAACTGGGGCATTGTCTCTAACACCATCATTGCAATAGCTCTGAAAAGCCTATAAAGATACAGCCAGACCTGTCAACTCTTTTCAGTCTTCTGCTCCCACAGTTTTCTCTCTTCTCGTGTTTCCCTCCCACCCAGCAAGCCTTTAGTGGCCAAGACCTCTCTGCTGGTCTCTGGTCCCCTGTGGTGACCCAGCTGGTCTCCCTGATCTGCAATGTGATGCAACCACTTCAGCCTGTCTACAGTCACAGGGTGTGAAACTGGGGCTCAAAATCTTCTCATGGAAAGACACCCATTGCCTTCCCTCACCAAATGGCTCAAATCTGCCATTGTTCTACCATATTACTCACCATGCCCAATGCATCTTCCTCCTGTCTGATCTGAGTCAGCACCTTTCTGCTTACCAGGAAAGAGGTTTCCTGAGAAAAGTCTCTGTGGCAGGAGTGTCATACTGCTCTGGGGAAAGCATATAGTTTTGGAAAGAACGTTCCCATGGAGATTCCCTGCTAAATTTTCTTTCAGGTTCTCTCAGTACTGAAATGAACCTCAAATTATCTTGCAGAGTTCAGTTTCCTGAGATTTGAGCTTATTAAAATGTTGCCTGAGATACCAGTAGCTGTCTCAGTCTTTGCTGCAGGGGCTTTTCCCTCGCCCATGCCAAGGCTTTCAAAGAGTATAATTTTCTTTCTTTAACTTGAGTCTCTCTATCCCTGAGCTATTCTCTTCACCCCCAGCCTCTTCTGCAACAAATCCCAGGGCTTTCTGCCTGAAGTCAGCTAATAGCTTGGTGTTCTCACCAGGAAGGAGCAGTGTGATTAATTCTCCAGTGTCTCTTCTGTTCCTCTGTGCTGTTTCCTTATGGGGAATCTGTAATGCAGCAGGGTGAGAGCCAGCACAGAACCCTCTTTTGCTTAAAATAGGTGCATCACCTGCTCCACCTTCACATTATGGAATAAGCCACAATGGGAGCAAAAGAAGCAACGTTGTCTCATCATTGACTTGTGGTCTGTCTTTTGTCATCTTGCAAAAAACAAAGATAGTCTGTAACAAAGAAGATATGACTCAAGAGGGATGTGGGCAAAATACTACAATTAAGCATCAAAAATCAGCCACATAAATATGCCATCTAAGGAGCACTCCCTGAAAAGATTTTGATTTACAGTGTGTCAAAAAGGAAGTGCAAATCAGAAGCATTTCGAAATAGATGCCTCTTAGCACATTCAAATGTGCACCACATCCAATAGCACTTGTAGAGGTTATTTTACCCAGTAATGCCTTGGGTAAATGCCTTGATACACCTGAATAATGCCTTGATACACCCTTTTAGAAGGGATGAAGAGGCTTAGGAGCTGAGCAGTTTTGATTTGCCTTGGGAGGTTTCCTATTTCTCTCTGTTGACTCCAGAGGAAAACTGAACCAAGATACCTCCTTGCCTTGATCAAGTGTCTGAAGTAATTGAAACTGATCCAGGTGAAGAGACACCATCAAAACATGGTCTCTTCTCTCAGCTACTCTCAATCCCTGATTTATGCCAGGAATTCAGTCCTACATCAGCCTCACTGGCTGATAACATGATTTGTGGCCTGGAAAAAGCCATTAGAGCAGAAGATTCTCAGGGCCATTTAGTTCCTTCTTCAGGAAGAGCAAGTTTTTGTTCCTTCAGAGCTTGTCCTTTGGACCCAAAAGTTCATGACACACAGACAAGCTGATAGTGTTGTAATTGAAGTACATTATGTGCCCCTTAAGGAGAATGGTCTGTGAAAGAAACAATTTTCTCCACCTGGTAACTAAAGTTAAGAGGTTTGGCTTTTTGTTCAGAGCAAATGATGGGCAAGCTCTGGGAATGCAAGTTGCATGGCATGAGCTCACTTCATGCATGTTGGGCTCTTTGGAAAGCAGGTGTTTGTACATTTTAATAGTGAACTTCAAAGATAAAGTGTTGAGCCATCCTAGCATTTCCTGTGACAACTCTTCCATCTTCCATCCAGTGTATTCTTTGAGCACTGGGAATCATACTTCTTGCAAGGCCATGACAATGCAAAGGCAGAAACTTGGGGTTCATTTATAACTTTAAACTGAAGTAACTGTAGTGAGTGAAGGCGATGCCTTAGGTTTTAGCTTTTATATTTTTCAGATTCTGTACTGCTTTAGTGTGTAGTTCTGAGCTTCATATTAAGGGATAATAAGCTCTCTTCACAGAGTAGGTAGACAAAACAATTCCTTCTCTAGCTGGGGACCAAGGACAACCACCCAAATCTCAGGCCCAAGAGCATAAACAACAGGGGACCGAAGAGAGGAAAACAAGAAGGGTGGGACTTCATGGGCTAAAGCTGTAATTGGACAATTAACTCCAATATGCTAATGGACCAGAACTTATAAAAGTGAGAGACTCTGTGACTGGTTGTCTATTTTGTTGCCATTTTGGTTCATCTTGGGTGCAGCCCTGGCTGGGCTCTTGTGCTGCCCAAGGTGTATCCATTGAGGCCTTTTAATAAATATCTGCTTTATTCTTTAGCTCTGTCTAGTCTCTGTTCTAGGTCAGCCTTCACAAGGCATCAAAAGCACCAGTTAGTTCAGAAAGATCTTAACAACAATTAACAATGCTGCTCTATAAAAATTGCCCCAGTTCTCAGTGTGGATTGTGGCAAGCTTAAACATTGACAAAAGATGTCATTTGTTGTGCACTCTTTTTTGCATCCTTTTTCCCCCCTCAAGATAACACAAGTGTCTACTGTCTCCAGCAAAGTCAAGTTTTTTTAACTCTTGGTTTTATGGAGTTTGCTGCTGTGAATGCTTATGCACATTGTCATCCTTAACTTCATTACTACAAGTACTGGAGCAACACATCAAAGGTGGGTTTCTCTAAGTCTGGAATTTCAGACAAACAGTTCTGTGCATTTCTTCAGAGACTGAGTGGTACCAGAAAGATCAGTAGGTCTGTATGATAGACAAATATACAACCTTCCCAAAGCTGGGATGACACCACCAGTCAATGTGAGTGTCTACACTGTGATATGTGAAAGTAAAAAATATTTTTCCTCCACAATTCTGTCCTTGAAACTTCAGGACTGTATAAAATAGAGAATTCCAGTTAAAAACAATTGCAGAGATTATAAAGGCTCTTCATTGTACTTTAAGTAAAAAGTCAAAGAGAAGTTCCTGGTGGTTATCAAGATAAATACTTTTAAATATTCTATACACGTGCTCTACTTGTAAATTTACTTTGAATCATATGCATAAGAATGATTTTAAAATTGCTATTGAGTTTTATACAAGAAGCCTGCCATTGAGGAAATGAGTGTATCATTTGGTTTAAAATTGCAGTGGGGAGGAAAGAGGCCTTAAACTACTTCCCAGAGAACAGGACTGCAGCAATCATGCTATAATAGTTTATTGTTTCTTATAATACAGCAAGTGATAAAAAGGCTTAATATATAACCTAAATGGATGTTTACTTGAATAGTTATATACTCAGCTTCTTGTGCCAGAGATTTAATCTAGTCAGGGCTGCTTTTATACAAAAGTGACTTGTTTGCATCCTGTAGGACATTTCTACTCTTTTATGTGAAGTCTTACATGTCTGGAGGACTAAAATTGCTGCAGTGCTTTTAGAAAATAATGACTACTAAAGACTCTGAAGTAGTTGGGCCACTAGAGGGAAAAATGTGTTACAAAGGGATTTGTGCTATGAAAATGAATAGATATAGATAAGCAGGAAGGATAGTGTCATTCTTTTCTGGCTCCTAATAAGGCAACTTTAACATGCAAAACATCTATGAACTCTTAATTTTAATTTAAACTATATGCATTAATATGCTTTTTAATAGCTTTTCATTGTTTTTCTATAGTGATTTAAAATAGTGCTAATACTTTTTCTTCCCTTGACTGAAAGCCTTTTATTCTCATCTTAGATGAATGAACTACCAGAGCAAAAGTTTTTAAATAGTAAATGATAATAAAATACAGCAAGCTGATTACATTTAACAGCAAAAGTGACGTCCTGTCTGGATAGGTGATGGCAGATTCCTCACTGACTTCTAATGGCCAGGATTTCTTTGTTGGAATTTGTTTTAACTCCAGTTTATGGTGCAAAAATTCCTTTAATATCTTTACTCTGCAGGATGGGCCCCTGTGTCTTCCCTATTTTTGAAGGTATGACACTGATGGTTTGCATTCATACCAGGCTGAACACAGTCCAATATAGCACATAAACCCATATGTAGGGGGTTTTTTTCATTGTAGCATATTTATTTTGCTCAAATTACTAGCCTTCTCTGCTTCCTGGATTCAGGCATTTATGCAAAAAGGCTGATTTGTTTTTTTCCAAAAAGAATAGACCCTTTTTAGTCAACAAAACATAAGGAAAAGCTTAATAGTTCAAAAAGGTAGTAGGTTAAGAAGGTAACAACTCTGTTGTTCAAAAATTTGTGTGTATATGTGTGTGTGTGTACATGTGTGTGCATTTGCACCTTTTAAGCCAGAATCATTGCTCTAAGGGGAGGAGATCAGGTGGAAAAGGGGCTGACTCATGATCTGAATCCTGTGTTAACAGCTTGAAGGAAGCACATTTCCATGTGAGTGGAATGCCCATGGTGTTATGTTGGCTCCTTTGTGTCCCCGCAACCTGTGTGCTGCCTTCCACCCTGGCTGAGCCTTGGGGTCAGGGAACTGGTTCTTCACACACAGACTGGGAAAACTTTTGGTGTAAGATCAAGCTCAGTCCTTACAGGCAATAGGGGTGCAACTGGGGTTATGAGCTGTCCAAACCCAAGCTCGCTGTCAGGCCTAGTAAAGAAGGAAGGAATAGAAAAAGATGTTAAACCTTACACATGTAGTGTTTGGGGAAGGGATCTGAGGGTTGGTCATATTGGCTCTTTACCCAGGGGTTCTCAAGAGCAAGCTCTCTTACCCTGGGAGCAGTAACTAGACCAGAACAAGAGGGAAATCTGCTCATTTGGGATAGTAATGAAACCAGAACTAGTTTAGCCAAGCAAAAGGTTTTAATCCTTTGCAAAATTATCAAATAGATTGAACAAGACTATAAAAATTAAAAGCAATGTTGCTTAGCTGAAAACACAAGCTAATCTAATATTTTTTTGATAAGACAGATAAATTCCAGTAATTTAGATCTCATATTGGGTACATAATTATTGGCATCAGGCGACAGCACAATTAGATTAGGACTTACTTCCTGTCTTTTCCAGAATATTTGGTAATGAGGCTGAAGACAATTTGTCTGTGACTGCCTCCCCTTACAATGAGTCCCTAAATATCAACTATTTAGCTCTGTGATTAAGTGGTTAACTGGAAAATGGATGAAGATAACTGAAATTATACACAGTCCCTTTTTCTGGGAATGTTTCTTTTATCTGGCTTTGTATTTTATTTAGCGCAGGACTATTTGGAACCCTGATTTTCCATGTGGTGTTTCATAAGCCACTAACCAAGTAGCTGTTTGCTCACTGTTCTGCTCAGTGGGGTATGGGCTGTGTTTAACACTTAATCCTGAGTATGTCCCCTTCCCTTATAAAGTGCTGGGTCTGTCCAGCTTCTGGCCTGAGGAGTGGCTGAGGGGGAGGAAGCACAACTAAACCCTTCCTCCCGAGAGCCTGTGGTGCCAGCACACCATGGCACTGTCACATTTGCCCTGGCTGGGTCAGAGGGGACAGCTGCTGCCCAGCTAGAGCAAACCCTGAGCCCCATCACATACCAAAGAGCCAGGATTTCCTTCTTCGCCCTCCTTATAGCTATGTATTAGATCTTTGGGGAATTCAGTGCCACTGATAATAAAAGTGTGGTAGAGATGCCTTTAGGCTTAGCTTTAAATTTGACAGTTTTACCTCTTTGCTGCTCCTGCCTTGTCACCATCTGCTGTGTTTGCACTCAGTTGTCTGCTGGGACTTGTGCACGTGTGCACTGCAATCCTCTTGCCTTCACACAGCAGTTTGCATGTTAAGGTAGGTGGAAGAGCCTTGCAATTTATACAGCCCTTGATCAGCATCCCTGTATGCAGCACCACATTGTTTGAAATTTAACTGACATAAAATCATGAGGTGGAACAAATAACTGTTCACTCAACTGTTCACGTGTAGCTGTATGCTGCATGCATGCCTGGCTGTAAAGGCAAACTGAAAGTGAAATAGGACCCTAAGACACCTCAGTTGTGCTCAGTAAGACCCCAAGAATCTCTCTGTTCCTGTTCACTGGATGACTTGTTTAGAACCTAAATTTTTCCCTCTATAAAACAGAAATAGTGAAACCTGCCCTTCTTTCCATTCCCAAGGGAGTAAAAAGTTTTATGGAGGAGCTTGGTGCTGTTTGCTATTACAATCTAGGGCTCAGGCACATTCACTTCAGGGCAGGGCTGACTCCTTACCCCCAAATGAAAGAACGCCCAGGGAGCCCAGGTCTAAAAGGGAGTTGGATGCTGAGGGTTTGAGGAAGTGAGGTGCAATCTCTCAGAAAAGAGGGGCAAAGAAGAATCAGCTGTATCCTCTGCTGAAACTAATGGGAAAACTTTTATTGATTCTGACTTCCTCTTGGGCCTCAGGAGCTCTCACCTCCTTCTCTTTCCCGTCCTGTCCTTTGTGTCTTCTCAGGCTTGCCCATGGAGGCTGTGGTAGCTTGAGATGAAAAAGGGAACACATGCTGTATGTCATCTGATGTGGCAGCAGCAAGGATCTTGATACTGGAGGAGTGCCAGCAGGCAGCCATGCTACTGCTGGTGAAGATGGGGATGGAGTAAAGGCCCTGTTCCCTGCTGTGCTGCGTGGGACAGTCAGTAGCCTGGGAAAGGGCTGCCATTAGCAAAGGGCCCTGCAAGACCCAGAAATGATTGCAGGATATTTTATTCCCTATTATACAGCTCTCTTTCTGCACTGGAGGATACGATCTGTGATCCCTGTATGAAGGAATGGCGCCTTTAAATTCTACTAAATATTTCTTGATAACATCAGTGTTGACCCAAATTCTCATTTAAGGAGCCTGAAAAATCATAATCCAAACACATTAGGATCCAGAATTTGAGCTTTATTAATTTATAGGGGCACTCACATTAGGATTTTACTGTCAGAAGGATGCAGAAATAGAAATTCTTGAAACAGGTTTTTAGCACTGTGGGATCCCTGACTTCCATTTGCAGCAATTCAGAGCTTGCCCCATATCTTCAAGACTTGCTTGCACATGACACATGCTGGTTAATTTAGTGGGCAGTTTACTAATGTTAGGACATAAAGCTACTGCTGCCTACAAGTTCTTTACAAATATTTCCACTTATATTCTTCATTGAATATGCTGGGTGCAAAGTTTATAATGCAGTGGCTGCAAAACACCATGGTCTGACACAGCTATTACTTCAACGTGCATATGTTTTGCCATAGATGTTTACCAATAGCTCAAGCAGAGAAGCCAAAGAGTGGCAATTAAAATAATCCATCCTTGTAATTTAAAGCTTCCTGCGCAAGGAAGTGGAGGAGCATTATTGTCTCCGGATTTAAGCCTGCTGAAGACTTTCAGATTGCAAATTCAGGAACCTGAGGGAGGGCAGAAAATTTGAGTAAGCACATTACCACTTCCTCTGGAGGAGTTGGTTGCTGTTCCAGTGGTATTGTAACCACTAAATGTCACCATGATCTCTCTGGTCCAGCTCGGCTCTGCTCCACAAACTCATCTTTTTACAGTCACTGACTCAGCTTTATGAGTAGCTTCTGTACCTTTTTTTGAGTTCAGTAGGAAACTCAACTATATATTTAGGGTATCTTATAAATAACTCTGCCCTCTACACAGCTGACACAAAAGAATGTTTTAATTTCTCACTTTGGTAATGATATACAGCTGTTGTTCCATTTGGCTTATGAAACATTTTATATATATGCTTCAATGAATGTTTCATATGTATATTTTTAAATATAAACAGTGAAAAATTACTTCTGAGAGTCACTTGCAATGCCACCATATTTTATGCAGAAAATATGTCTTGCAGATATAGTAAATAGGTCTTGCTGCTATCACAATTAAGCAAAGAAATCCTCATGCTTCCCTTTCTCTTTCTACATATATATCTCAGTAATGATGATAGAGCCATGCTTCAATATGACAATTTTTGGACAGGAGAGCTATTTTTCAATTGTTGATTTAGGGTGAACGAAGAGCTGTTTATTCTGGAAAAAGCTCTGCTATATTTCCTTTCAGGAAAAAAAAAATTACACAACATTAGTAGTTTTTTTCTAATTTAAATTCAGTTCTGATCTTGACAATATGCTTGCCCCGTTCTTAGAGTTTGGGGGGAGGGGTGGGGTTTTGTGTTGTCATTTGGATTTTTTGTCTTCTTTATCATCAAATGATCCAGATTTTTTTCTTTGTCTTGGCACTTGAATTGGAAAATGAAAGGTGAGTGAAAAGTCAAGAAACAAAGGGAAATTTTCCCCTGCTGGAATCTGGGCTGTGACCTCTGACGTGCTGCATGAGATGAGCAAGTCACTTGGCCTGTGCTCGGCTTCCCAGTCTGTAAAGAGGGACTATAAGAGTTTTTCACTGAGATGCTTCACAATTCACATCTGAAAAGCACTAAGCGTGATTAATATCCAAGCCTGTGATGTCTGACATGCAAAAATACCATGCTGTTTAATCACTGGTGCCTTATGGATGTTCTTTGACATAAAGACAGCAGCTGGGTCTCTTCAAAACAATCCAAAAAAATCTAATCACTAATGATTTACTTGCTATTCACAAGAGGTGTTTTACGCAAGTAATTACACAGGGACTAGGAATTGAACAGTGATTTGATCAAGATTCATCTGCATGATTGCAAACATTTTTGAATTATTTTTCAAATATTTATTTTTAAAGAAAATGAAATTAAAATTTCTTAAAGCCGCCTGGTGTTTAAGATTGTGATGTTTTTCAAGTGACTAGTGGGAGTTAAAGGAAGTCTAGAAATGTGGAATGCATAATACTGAAAAAGAGGAAAAATGGCTTGTCCTTTTATTGCTTGCTTTCACCCTCCCACTTAAGAGGGACAGAGGAGGTCATGGAGGATCCTGAAATGATCAGTCACTTGCTGCATTACAGGCACTCCTGTGTCTTCCTGCCCAGCACCCACTTCTGGCTCCCACAAGTGCTGATCATAATTAAATGGAACAGCCAGTGAGAGTAATAACATTGAGGAACAAAGACAAATCAGTTCAGTGGGGGTAGTCTGCTTAGTTCTTTTTTGATTAAGAACTTCTCCTTGACTGTGTACACCTCTTTCTATTTAAAGGATTCACTTTCTCTGCTGACGCCAGTGACATTTTCAGTCCTACCTTTCTTGCTTACCCATTTACTGGTTTTAGTATCCCCACCTATTTTTGTGTGTCAGAGAGGAAGGAAGACACTACAGCAAGCTGGGTAAAATTTTAGAATTATTGATACCTTTGTCATATTTTATGATTAATGAAAAAGCTGATGTACCTTGTAATCACACTACATGTTTATTGTGGGTCCCTTTCAACTGAACTATTCTTTCTGTTTTGTTTTGTTCTGTTCTATTCAGCAGATGACAGGAAAATTGAGCTTGGTAATGCAATAGCTTTGTTCAGGAAGGGGTTGAAGCACAGACCTATATAGTTTAAACTATAATGTGTACAGCCTTGTCAATGGCACTGAGTATCTGAAATTCCTCTTTGGCCTTCAATGGAGCTTGCTACTTCCACACATCCTGAGGTGTCTTTTAGTGATACTGATACCCCTAGTGATAAGATTAGATTACGTGATTGATGTTTTGATTTTTCTTTTCTTTTTAATTGCTATCTGCTTCAGGTTTTCTTCTAAAACATTAGCATTCCCTACATTTTTCCATCCTTCACTTCCTACTCTTCCCCAGTGCCTGTGCTGCCTGTCTGAGCGAGGAACACCTCCTTTCAACCTGACTTCCATTTCAACTCAGCAGGCACTGCAATCTTTTTCTTGGCTCCTGGTATCTCATCTAATCAGACACCACACTTTTATGCTGGCTCCCTGCATCTGTACTAGGTATTTTGTTAGACTAGCAGGCAGAACTGAAAGCTTCCAGCTTGCCTGCCTTCTTGTCTGCCAAACTGGAGAGAGGGGAGGAGAGAAGGCAAGGGGGTAGAGAGAGACAGTGAGAGCTCTTTAGTGTGAGTCATCTTAACTTCAGTCCTTTCCCTACTCCTGTGGAAGTGCTACTTGGTATCTCCAGCCTGCATGAAGACTCAGCCCTTTGCCCTGAACAGAGAGAATTCCCAGACCCTTTGATAATCTCCTATTAAACAGTGAATACATCTTAATGGTGAGTTGCAGGAAGTTTAAAATAAAATGAAAAAGCTCTATGTCCCTGAGCCAGTTAAGGTCTTCATATATAATATATAATTCTGGCAGCGAACACCAAAACAATAGCAGAAAGACAACTTCATCTCTAATAAAACTTTCAAATTTAGTAAAGAAGTCTGGTGGTTTAGTAATACAGGGAAAGGACCCGTTTTCAACTGCATTTAAGTTCCACTTTTCACTACTGCATATCAAGTTTTGGTTACCTCACACTGAAACAACAAAAAAGTTCTCACACTAATCTGGTGGTTTGTGATCTTCTAAATTGCATGAAATAAGTGAAAATGGTGATAAAGGGAGGCCTGGCCAGGATCACTGATCTGCACATAGCAGCTGCGAATAATGGAATTGGTGGCCCCATAAGCAAATATGAAACGAGGTGTTAATGTTATGCTCATATTAAATAGCATCTGGACTAAAGTGTGGGTTCAGCTTCAAAAAAAAGCATGGAAAACTAAATTATGAATGTGAAGAGAACATAATTTGGTGCCCAGGTAGATTTGGTGGGGGGAGCTAGGCGTTCTGCTGTACATCTTGCTTCTCAGTTGTCCTCCTGCCTCCTTCCTCTTTACTGCCACTTTGCAGGGAAGCATTTATCTCCCATGGCTTCATCCGCTTTCTGCGCCTGCACACTGCAGGAAATCAGATGTTTATCAGGAAGAATTACAGTCCAGAGTAACCATTGCATGACGTACACAAAAGCCACAGGAGGCCATTTTCTGTTGGGTATTGACATCTCAAATTCTTTACCCCACAGCTGCTGTTATATATAGTTAAAATAAGCCACAGATCAGTTCATAACACACATTAAAAGCTGCTGAAAATAGCCAACATGCTTTGTGGTGACATACATCATTTGCTGATTTGTTTAAGAGAGGACAGTCAACAGCACATGTTTGATTACATCTGTTTTGGAGTTTTACTTTTGGAAAATCAGTTTTAAGAAGAAGAAGGAAAACACTTCTTATAGTTTAAGTCTGTCTTAGTCTTTCAGGGTTCATGGAGAAATGCATGCTCCAATTTACATAATTGCCTGACCCTTTCTACCTACTTGTTCTGGTTGAAGTGAATAAGTCAAACTGTAATGTGATTATGTGGTTGGATAATAACAGAGAGCTCTTCATCCAATTAAACTGCTCTTCAAGGTGTGTAGTATCTGATAAACCACAGACATTAAAGAAAAGAAAGAAACCCTTGTTTTCTCTTTCCCCTTTTTTGTTCTCTGTCAGTTGGCCATTGTTTCCTTTTTATGTCATGGGATTAGGTTAAGCAGTTTATGCCCCTTGCTTATTTTTCCTAGGAAAACACTGCTTAATCCTTGTCTTTGTGCTAGTTTGCAAGTCACTGCAATGGACTTTTTCTCTTCTCTTTTCCCTTGTATCTATTGCAATATTTCAGGTCAGTTTTTTTCCCATTTGCTCTATGTGGTAGCAAGTGCTGTTATCACATTCTTTCCTCAGTAACCTGGTAAAGCTGATTCTCCTCTGCTCACCCCTGAAAAAACCTGGAGTGTTCCAGGTAAAGGCAGTGAACCTGTGCCAGGGCAGCACAATGCAGATAATGGTCAGGAAAGATGATACAAACTGTAAAGAAACATAAAAGTGGCTTTTACCTGCATATGGCAGCAACAAGCCTATAGATACAATAATTGCACATGGTAAGTCCAGCCTGGATTGTATTTGCTGCAGATTCAATATGACCAGGACCAAACTTTATACTAATATACAAACTTTCCTTAATGCAAGATCCATCATTTTAAGATGATAAGTATGAGACAAGAAAATAACTATGAGAGAATATTTTTGTGGACAAAAAAGACATCTCTGGCTTAAACATATGACGTTTGCTTTTGTACAAATCACCTTTTCCTCTCATGTGTTCTCTGCTCGTTTATGTGAGCAAAATATAGCACAAACTTTAATGAATGTACCTAGAACTTTAAGAATTGCCATTTTCCTCAAATTTGAAATTATTTTTGGTGTAGTGAAAGCAACACCTTCTTGCAGGCAGTACTAAAAAAAGATGGTGGGATATTTTACAGCCTTCCTTCCAAGAAAGTGAGAAGTGATGACTCCTTAAAGTCCAGAAAACTGGTTGCTTTAATAATAAGCCATTTAAAAGGCAGATGAAAACCCTGACATACTTGAAGTCAATGATAGGACGCTTTAAAAAACCCCCAACATATCAGCAAAGAAGTCCATTGTGAGTTACATCTACCTCAGAATAGATAAACTTGTTATATATATATCTCACAAGTACTGTAACTGTTATTTAAATCATTAATAGCAAGCCTGAGGAAGACATAACAAGTTGCAGTAAATCATGAGAACATACTGATGGTACACAGTGGTATGAGGTACCAGCTTAGAAGTTGGTAGGCTGAAAGCCAGGACAGTACAGTGGGTAGATCTGAGGATCATATAATCAGACTGTATCCACAGGTAGACACTGATGTTCTTTACATTTTCTCTTTTTATTTCTCTTTTTTCCCCTGTTAGTCACTAAGGAGGAATAATGCTTTTGTGGATAACCACCTCTCTCAGAACTGTGTTAAAGGCTTATCATGAAAGACTGATGTTGTGTTGGGATCTGTGGACAAGAGAGTATTAAGTAAGAGGAAAATTACCTTGTCTGTAGAGAACTTTGTATGTGTCAAAGGAATACTGAACACAGGGAACTGGTGTTCAATCCAGATGTCAAGTGAGGGTGAATAAATAGAGGATCTGAGCCAGTGTTGGATTCTCTGTTTGACATTGTTAAAATGAGATTTACATACATTTCTGGCTTTGAATTCAACTTTGGGCAAAATCCTGTCATCTTTTATGTTAAGTATTAAACTGGATAGCCTTTCGTGTATTTAGGTGCCTTTACATTCCCCTGTTCTTTCCTTCTTTCACTTTGAAACATTTACTTAGCCTTTTCACTGTTTTTTCCCTTTGTAACTGCAGGATTTGCAGCCCTTTCTCCACAGCAGTATTTCACGCTGGAGTCTTCTGTGCTGGAGCAGCCCTGTGGAAATCACTGAGCCTCGTTTAGGGAACAGAGGGTTAAGCATTGCCTGAGGTATGCCGACAGCACTTGCAGCTCTAAATAAAGATATGGTTTTAATCAAATCTTATGCTTCAGGGCTTTTATGACTGTAAGAATGGAGGAGAATATTTTCTTTCTTTTTTCTCCCTCTCCTGTTTCCTTAAGAACATTGACCATTTTTATTTTAGACTTTTGTTTAGCTTGTCTCCTGACTTCTCCAAAACTTATGGGAGAGCCATTTGTTGAGAATGGAAATGGAAAAAGCAAACAGAGGTTAGGATAAAAATGGGAAGCCTGCTCTGGAGGTACATATACTGATGAGCTTTCTTTGTGCACTTAAAGTCTATTCAGCTTTGGGGAAAATATAAAGTTTGCAACTGGGAAAAACAGCTGTTTTGATGGGTTTTGGTTTTGTTTTATAGTCAGTGGTGTGGATTATTATCTGCTTGGCATGGCCTCAGTTATGAGCTGAATTGTCTTCCCTGTCCTCTGCCTGTGGAGTGGAACTGTTTATTCTCTGAAGGACAGAAATAATCCTTCTGCCTAACAGTGGTAGTTCAATGACACAGTTAATCGGGGGTACTTGTTTTCGTGCACCTAAGCATTGCATTGGTTTAACTGTACCTGAAAAGGTAACCTAAGTATTAAAAGAGGAGAGAAATATAAATCCTGTATTATTCAGGAAGTCAAAATAGATGATACAAAGGTCTCTTCTGTCTTTAAGTTCTGTGAAATAAAGAAACAGCAAGTCATACTTCAGTTTTTTTCAGTTTCCAAATACACTTAATTTTTTTCTTTAACCCTGAACTGTTTGATTTATTATTTCTTTTTCAATATCACAGCTTGAAGCTATATGACTGTTTTTTTCTTTTTCAGTCTGCTCCTTTCACTAAGTGCATGTCCAGATTACTCTTTCATGCCTCATTTGCTGTGGCTTGCTGTACAAAGATATCAAGTGTTTCGTTAGCTAGTTTACTCATCCTGCTGCACTGCAGGTTTTCTGAGGCTTTTCTCTGCACTGTCTCCCTGCATGCTTCCCTTTGTTCTGCTGCAGCGCCATGGATGCCGTCTTGACTGAACACCATCCCTACAAATCGTTTTGATCTCTCCATTTAGCCCTGGTATGTTAAAGTGACATGGTTTAAGAATAAATGTATGGAATAAAACTATGATTTTTTTCTCATACAAAGACAAGGCAGATGAAAGCTGAGCATTAGGATTGCATGCCTTTGCCCCATGGAAATAGGTGATGCTGTGTGTGTGAGGTGCCAGGAAAGGAGCCAGGCTGTGGCCAAGTGTGGAGCAGCAATCCATGCATTTGGGACCCTGGTTCCAGTGGGATAAGGGATCCCTGGGCTAGGCCTCACTCTTTACCATTACTGGTTTAATTAGACACTTAACTTTTAAATGCTTAAAGCTAAAGATGTGCTTTACCTCAGCTGCCTAGGTGTGACAGAGGCCTGAGGTAATGCTTTCCTCCTGTGCTGAAGCTGAGCTCAGTGTGAATGCTTCAGGATCATCTCCTTGAAACCTTTCTTGAATTTTGATGCAGCTTATGACATCTCTCCCTCAGGGCTGCTCTGTTTAACTACTGCTTCCTTTTAGAACTACTTCAAGTCCCTCTCATTGCTATGCAGTTGAGGAAAGTCCCCAGGAGATGGGTGCACTCTGCACTTGCAGAAAGGGATGCATCTGCTGGAGCAAGCACTGTGAAAGCCAGAGGGGACACCAGCAACATGCCCTGCACCAATGTCTCTGTTGTGGGGCTTTAAGGGGGGCCAGTCTGCTTGTTTAGTCTCTCCATGATTTCATATAATGTTGTATAAGAGAACTATTCCCAAACCCATTTCCAGATTTTTCAGTTTCTTGTATTTGAGCACTTAAAAGAAAAGTCTCCTCCTGTAATTTGGAGATCTTACATCCATGGAAAGTCATATCACATTTGTGCTAGGTTGATCTTAATCTAGTTTTGACAACTATTATAGATGTATAAATCCTGCCATTTCACACTGTTTAAGAAACAAAACAAACTAGTGTTTGGTTCAAATGGTGAGAGTGGGCATGTTTCTACATGCACAATGAATCACCAGAATCTATCAACCAGTCAAGTATTGCATATTTTTTCTTGAAGTCAAATTACCTTCCAGCATGATGGAAAAACCCTTATACTTTAAAGAAGTCCAGATGCTTAATTTCCAGTAACTTCACTTCCTCTCCAGAATACTTTTTTACTAAAGTTCTTTTAAAATTAATTGGAAGTTAACTGCTGTTACATGTGTGGGTGGAGGATCAACCCTTAGCTTAACAAAAAAAAACCCAGATGTAAATCAGAGGAAATTTTTATTTTTAGTAAAATTGAGTGTATGTGCAGAGTTGGGGAATATAAGCCTCACATTTGCAGTTATCTAACCTGATTTTAAATTCTACAGATTGAAGTCAGGGCATTAATAACTTTGTCTTTGGTATTCTTAGGACATTTATTCCAGCTGACAGCTAAATGCAAAAAAAACCCCAAAAAAAAACCTTCTAGCAGTCTGTTCAAAAAATGTGAGGTTCAATATTCAATTGTTTAATTAAAACTAAACTTTAATTTTAAAAATGAAAGGAAAGACTCAGTAAACCAACAATTTAGTTCTTGGAGGAGATGATTATTTAATCTCAGATGTTTCCTTGTTGCTTATCTTTATTACTTGAATACCATAAACTTTGTGTTTTCTTTAATAAAAAATCCTTGCTAAAACAATAAATAACCCATTTTTCTTTTATTTGGCAAGCAATATGCTCCATTTAGTTGATTTCTAAGGTGATAATCCTCTTGAATTATTGGGTTTTAAGTGGCTTCTTATTGAATTTCTTCTTCTGACATTCTGCTGGCCCTTGGGCCTTCCTGCCCCTGAGATCTGGATACAATGGGGTTTCCAGAGACTCAAATGAACCCCTCTGTGAAGTAGATGAGATTCTGATGGCTTTCAGTGTCTTCCCTGTCCTGTGCTTTGTAGGAAGGGAATGCTTGTGGTTACCTGTCTATACTGGATAAATTAATGAGAGGAATATAATGTGGTCTAAGGTTTGGTGTTTCTGTTCAATGACCATCCTGTACAGGGAAGATTAAGGTGTTTCTCCATCATTGTGGCTTCAGCAGATCCACACTTGGCAGAGGAAGATGCAAGGCAGCCAGTAAACCCAGTAGGCTCTGGGAATTCCCTGAGCTTCCACAAAGCTCTGGGGTATCTGCAATGAATTTCGACTAGAGCTTTGAAATAATTTCCTCATAGACATTCCACAACACTTTTCTGCCATCAAGGAAATAAATTGCCCTGGTAGAACAGGTTATTCCAAGGAATAGGGTTAGGAAGCCCTCCTCTCTTTTTGGGGATTCTTTATCTCTCACAATCCTTTCCTGAGGCTGCTGGAAGACAAGGATCAAGATGCTAGCAAAAGTGTAGGAGGTACATAAGCAACTTTCCATTCAGTTTGAAGTAAACAGAGATGTAGTCATCGTCACAGGACACAGGGTGACATGAAGCCTTCAGGCTGTGAAACCCTACGCTCTTCAGAATAGGTTTTTGAAAACCTGATTCCATCCTAGATAGAAAACACAGTCAAGTTTTACTTGGCTTGTCACAGTTCCAAATACGTAATTGCTCTCCCACTTGCTTTTGGAGACCCAATATTTCTTCTTGTTCCTGTGTTCTTTTTGGGAAAGTCTTTGTGATATAACACTACAACACTGTTCTTCCCAGTTTTGAGCATATCACATATCTGGTCTGGCAAATTGGAGGAAAATCACAGCTCTCTGCTAGGATGATCTCAGAAAATGTATGCAGGGGGCAGCTGGGTTCTTGTAAGCAGAACTTGCTCCAGGATCAGGAAAGGGAGATGCAGTAGCTCTGCTGTAGCTAAGGACTCCCCTGAGCTCTGGGAATGTATGTCCCCCTCAGCTGGCACTGCCTCAGGAACTTCTGTGAGCCTCTGCATTTTTCCACATAATTGTGTTCAGAGAAATGGTTCACAAAGGAAAGATGCCCATCAGAAAAAATGAAGGGCAGGCGCATGGCCACACAGAGAAGGCAAGATGAAATTCTGATCCTTGTTGTTATAGCAATTTTGACAGTTCTCTGATTTATTATGATGTAAAATCAGTGTAATTGCAGTACCCTTAGGGGGATTATAGTTTCTTCTGATGCGGAAAAGGGAATTTATGTTGCATATGAGTAGTCAAAGATGCTACTCTGACTCTTTGACTATTTTAACATCAGATAGATTGTCATCTCTGCCTTGTATAAGCTTCTATGACTGCTTCTTCCCCCTACCATCCCTTCTGGGTTAGGGGTGAGCCTGTTATCCTACAACACACGTTTGTTTCTCCCCTTCCACCCTGGGTCCCAAAAGAGTACCTTCAGGATGGCAGAAGGAATGTGTGTTAAAGGGCTAGACCAGAAAGGAATTTTTGTTGGACATCCTTGACTTGCCAAGGCTATGACAATACCCTGGAGGCATGTATCTATGATGAATATTCCAATATCAGAAGCTTTTGAATTTATTGACAGAACCTATTTGGAAAATTTTAAAACAGAATGATTGGTTTGGTTCATACTTTCATTTGAGTGTTTAATCTTGAAGCCTTGATCTTCACTAAAAGGTGAAGCAAAAAAAGCAAACATCAAGACCAAAAACAAAGAGCTTGTTATTGGAAAAAACTTCTGAATTGCCCTGAATCAAGTAATTTTCAGGGAAAACAGCTTGCAAAACAATAACAAAATTTCAATTTTTTTGTTTCATTTTGTATGAGAATTAACTTCAGAAACTGAAAAATTCTCTCGTAACAGGCAGATTCTTTCCCAGAAGTGTACCACACCCACTCTTCTGGAGCCAAGGATTGCGGCAGGCATCTGTGGAAGGGAGTTCAGCGAGGACCAGAGCACACAGAATGTTTCAAATACTGTTATTGCAATAGCAGGAGAGCTTGCCTTCTCCAGCCTAGTCTAGTGTAAATAATGGATTCCTACTTTGACGTGAAGCTTGGAATCCAAAACTGAAGAGCTTAAAAAGGATGTGTTGCTAACACTAGGTTTTGAGTAGGGCAACTGCTGGTCCTGCACCTAAAAAGAAAATCTTTCTCTTCCCTGCATGATCACTTTCCCTACCTAAATTATTCATTCATGGCATAGAGAAACAGTATCCTTTCATGAGCTGTTCTTTTCTACCTTGGTGTTTTCTGTTTCGTGCGTTCCTTGGCCTCTCTGAGGCCTCTGTGAGCAGCTTACTATATGTGTTTTTGCAATCATTTTCTGCTCTGCTTATCTGATTGGGTTCGTTTTGAGCTATTTGTAGACAGTACAAAAAGAGACCAGATTAAAATCAATGCAGACATTGTGTTCCCACACATGCCCTGTATTCCTAGGTATTAGAAATGGGAATGAGTCATCCAGCAATACAGTTAAGTACTGACAAATGGTTGTCTAAATCTCCGATAAGTAAAATCTCTTTGACTTATTGCATATTTTCTGAATCCACATGCTGCTGGTATAAATCTAAGACAAAAATCTACTCTTGGCCTCCCCAAGGACAGAACTTGCTGTCTTTGTTCAGGTATATTTTCCAATGAAATGTGTGGGAGTTTTGGGGACTAGAGCACTGAGATTAAATTTATGTTTTGCAACAGTGAAAAATAAATCAATCCTTATTTATAGACAACATTTGTCTGTAACAAGGGAAATGCACATGTGTCTCTGCAGCCAGAGAACAATGATATTTTTAAAGCTTTGTTTGGTTACTCTGCTTCTTTCCAGTTCAAGAGATGTCTCACTTTCTAAATCATGCTGGTTTTAGCTGTTAAAAAGCTAACAATGGAATGAATAAAAGTGATGATTGTGATAGAAAGGATAGTAAAATATCACCTGAAGACAACTTAATGCTTTATCTGCAGTGTTTATTTTAAGCATATTCCTTGAGAATTGGGTTGGTTTAGCTACAGGGCTGTAGTTAGTCTTTTTACTACAGTGGAAGGACAATTTACTAGACACACTACTTATGTGAAAGCTGGTATAGGAGTTTATTCTTAAAGCTTAACTGAGAAACAGTCACAAAAATCATTATTTCAGAAGAATGGAAGAACACACTGAATAAATTACTGCAATTATTTATTTGCCATTAACTCATGTAATCCAGTCAAAGGTAAATTTACTTGTTACGACTGGGAGGAGGATGGAGCCAGCCTCTCCTGCCTTTTCATAAGAGTTTCTTAGGATCCCTCTTAATGACTGAAAAGGAGCACATCACTGAGTTGAAAGCCATCAAAGTTTACCTTCTAATTGCATAGTGTTTAATTATAAATACACAGAACTTTGCACCCCTGTTCTCACCGGCTGCAAAGTTCTGGCAAGTTCTTTCCCCTTTCTCTTACTCTCCTTTTAAAATACATGTGTGAGATATATTTGAATTTCTTAAAGTTGTCCTGAGCTGGACATTAAAAGAGTGTAGGCAGGAAATGTGCGAACATACCCTCCCAAGTCTTCCACAGGCATCACTGTCACAGCCCTCTTGTTTCAAATCTGGGGTGCTGAGGAGCAGCAGCAGCAAAGTGAGTAATGAATGGCTCTGATGGCAGCATGTGGGAATGCAGCTCAAGCTTTCTTCCTGCATTTGCATTTGCAACATAAAATTTGAATGCAAGCGGTAAAAGATGCAAAAATAAAGTCTCACCCTCTCCTTCCTGAATTCACAGTTTGCATGAATAACTCCTTGTCACAGCTCCTTTTAAGCACTTTCCACCTTTTCACCCTCAGGACCCACCCACTGCTTCTTCCCACTCCTGGGCATAAATTGCACTTCTTCTCCCAGAAGTAGCCGTGGGCTACAGCATCTTGTGTACACACTGTCCTGAGTGCAAGTCATATTTCTTTGACTTCTCTAACAAACAAATAGCAGCCATTTAGATTTTATTAAAAATAAATTCAAAAAGAAAACACTCTACTGAACACACATCTTCCCCTGAGGAGAGAAACAGAGAGCACAGACATCTGACAGATGTTGGACATGTTGTTTAGTGCTGTGTTACTAGAAGGCACCAAGACACTGTGGTAACAGCAGCAGCGTTAAAATTGGAGTGAGTGGAGCAAAGACTTGGTGTAAAGAATGGAGTAAAGACGTGGTGGGCTATTTAGTGCACTATGTTTTGCTATTATCTCACCTTCCAGTCCTTGAAGAAATTTATGGGAAGTTATAATGAAAATAAAGCTTCAGCCCTCCTTTAATTTGCTTTTAAAGGCTTGATTAGGGGTTGTTTCATAAACTCCCTGCCTAGTAGCATACCATCCCCTGTACGTAATGTCCTTTGCTTCCCAACCATTCATACTCAGTAGAAATGGTCAAGTGGAATTGACCCTTGTGTTCTAAAATAGCATAGGTTTTAAGTTCAGCTTCAGGAAATCTGGTCTTTTAGAACAAATACACAGTAGATGTTGATATGCTTTAAGGCTATTATTTGTCTGCCAAAAAAAACTCACTGAAAACAGTCTCACACTCTCATATCGAGCTGTGGCTTAACTTTTCCTTTTTGCATTCTACATTAATTTATTTTATTTTTAAATACCCATGTCAACTTTGTGAAATCTAAGCACTTTGGCAAGATTTGATACGTGCATCTTCCCCCTCTGAATAAGCAGTGTGCAGCCCTGGAAAAGATGTCTTCTGGGTCAAGAGAAAAAAAGAAAATAATTGGACACCTTTTTGGGTCAGGAAAAGATAACTAATGGGTCAACTATTTATATACAGCGAAGCAGATCCAGAAATTAGAAGCATCGCGAGAAAAAATAATCTGGAACTAGGTCAAAGAAGGTATTTGACACTGGACCTGTTGTAGTTCTAGTGTTCAGATACTTTAACTTACATAACCTAAATTAGTTACTGTTGCTCTTGGAAATTTTATCCCACCTCAGTTAAATTCAGCTAATTCAACTTTCCAGGCAGTCATTTTTCCAGATGTAGAACAAAATCCCTGCATTTTTTTGTGTTCCATGAATACTTTAGTATGCAAATACTCAGAGCTTTACTCCACAGAGCAGTATTACAAAACTGAAACTCTTTCACTGGTTCATATGCTAACTTATAATCCATTTAAACAGGTCAGAGAGCAATGTCTCAAATATGTAACAGAGGTCTTGAAATCTTCATAAAAAGTAACGCTGTAAGGGTGACAGATAAAGCCTCTGAAATTCTGTTCTTTAACTGAGATTATTTTAGATGTGCTCACTAAATCTGATTCTGAAGCAAGCTGTCAAATAGAGTACAGGAAATATACATTTGGGTGTGTATACATATATGCCCATCAAAAATGGCCAATTATCGAAGAGTGATTCTTTGACTGCAATTCTTGACAGCCTTTATTAGATATTAAAATCAAGGAAAAAAATTCTTGTTTTTTTTTTTCCAGAGTTTGTGTAACACTAAACTAATTCTTCAGCTTGTTTTCCTAATTAAATCTTACTCCACATACTAAGATTATTCCTGTGATTTGGAAAGACAGTATGTAATATCACCTCTTGCTGACATCTGTCACAATTGTAGTTCTGCTAGAATGCTGTAATGAATTCAAGGGAAACTTCTTGTGCTGATTGCAAGGTATCTTGTGCTTGCAGAGATACTGCTTCTCTTTGGTTGCTTACTTTGTGATTTAGTTGAGATTTTAAAGCAAGGCTACTTCTTGAGGCCTGTAATCAGCCCTGCCTCTTGAGAATTTAGGTGCTTCCAAGACAACTTTCACATTTCTTGTGCTCAAATGAAATACTTTGCAGATCATCACAATAATGAGTGAACAGACACTGTGCATCATGCTCTGTCGGTAGGGCCAACCCGAGATACTCAGTTTATCTGCTGCCTTTACTGCCAAACTGTCCTCAACAGAATACCTTCTTAAACCTGATCTATCAAATGACTCCTCTGCTCTATGCTGAGATATTCAAAGGACAGGGTTGTTAAGAAGTGTTTTTGAGGACTGCCAAGAAAATCTCAGCCATTAAGTGCAGCTTTATTAGGAGGGGTGACTGTCTGGCCTCGTTGACCTTTAGCTTCCACTTTGCAACTTGTTAGCATCACTTACCACTCAGATGAGTATGATTATAGTCTCCTTCTCTAAAGGATCCTGTGTACTTTGAAAGGCTCTAAAACCTGTAAATGCCAACTGTTGCTTTTGATTTAGAGCTTTACCTTCCTTCTCAGTCTGTCTGCTGAATCCCTCAGTGATGGCATTTAACCATCATTGCTTTTAATGGAAACTTTTAATACACTCCTAAATTGTTTGCAAGATTTCACTAAAGTGTTGTGTTGAAGGTGGAAGTCTCAGCTAGCTAGGCAAATTGCCCTTGTTCTGATCTCTGTAGCCATTCAGGCAGACTTGCAGCTTTCCTGCTGCAAATGATTTATTGTCATTTGTTGTTAGACTACATTTTCCACCTCAAATTTTCTGTCAACTTTATGGTCTGGATTAGGTCAATATAGAAATTCAGTAAAGTTGGATCGTTGCAAGTTAAGAATAGATTCATATCTACTTCACCCAACCCCCTTTCCATGAAAGAAAGGTTTTCAATGTGGGAGTCATGAGGAAGTATCAAGATTGCAATTATTTCACTCAAATTATTTAATGCAGACTTTACTGCTTTCTAGCCTGAACAAAGAAATCTTTCATATAAACTAAAGTGTCCTGCTTCTGAGAAGCTTGAGCATCTCAGCTGCACAGGATGAAAGGCTTTTATCACTTAAAAAACAGCTTGTCAAACAAAAAAATTACAGCAATAGTGACAAGCAGAGGTACAGCTATTTTACCTGCTCCAGACTTTACAAATATTCTGAATTGAAAGTAAACTTAGATGCAAGGTCTCCTCACATACATTAGCTTTTATTGCCTAATAACTTTATGTAGAAAGGAAGATTGGCTGCCACATTTGCATTGCATGGGAGAACATGATGGCTCCTACTTGAATTTCCACTTTGTGAGTGGGTTTCTCTAATTATAGAAGCAACAAGTGTGTTCACTTTTCCAGGTACTGGCTCTTTCTCTGATAAGACAATACATCGTTTATCAGCAGAGCATTATTGGTTTAAAATCAATTTTCCTGATGCAGCCCAGCTTCCTCATATTAATGTTACCTGTTTTTCCAGAGGAGATGGGGTGAAATCTGAAGTAACTGCCCACTCTGTGTGACACAGTTTTGTTTCATTAGAAGAAATTTGGTTGTCCTTAGCTGCCACATGTCAGTTCCAACAGCTGTTTGCAGCCTAGCAGTATTATATTGCATGCAGGAAAGGAATGTGGGAATACCATAATCCAGATTTTCAGATGGTACAAATCTGCATAGCTGCCTCAACTCAAAACAGATCTCTGCTTTTTTTGTGCATTCTGAGAACACATCAATGCTGCAAAATGAAGTGTGGTGCAGAAATCACTGAAAAGGGGTTAGACTGTGGCAGGAAATCCACATGACATAGTATACTCCATTCACAGAATGATATTCTGAGCTTCATAATCAGGATAACCTTGGTTTCTGCAAAGCTGGGTAAATCAATAAGCTTTATTCAGCTGCAGGATATGGCAAATGTTGCTGTCATGCTTCAGTGCTGAGTATGTTCTCAGTC
This sequence comes from Dicaeum eximium, assembly GCA_013396995.1. Taxonomy (NCBI): domain Eukaryota; kingdom Metazoa; phylum Chordata; class Aves; order Passeriformes; family Dicaeidae; genus Dicaeum; species Dicaeum eximium. The sequence continues at coordinate 1,076,198 of VWZP01004265.1, read as the reverse complement.
ACGTGTTTTGGTTTGACAGCTCCCAACATTTTCTGGTGCAAGGTTATCATGCACAGATTTTAGGCCTTGGGTCTCTCAGTAGGCATTAGGGTAGGTGTGCACTGTGTTCTTGACTTATGGCTTGAGTTCTGCTCTACATTTCCTAAATGTAAAGCTAAAATTTTGCTTTTCATTTTAAACAATGAGTTTTAATCCAAAGTACAGGTCTCTGGATTTTGAATTCTTCACTGCAGCCCTTGTATGTGAGACCCTTTAGGATTTTCCGTATCATTCATGATTTCCAGACTGCCACAACTAGAGATGGAAGGGATAACCACAATCACCACTGCAAACTATCTTATCTTTGATGATGTACCCTGGAACAAGTAGGGGACATGTTTTCACAGCACCATCTTTCCCTTATCTGCTGGACTCTAGTCATATTTTCTGGTTAGCTTTCACAGTTAGTTTCAGCATCTTGAGAAGAGGACCCTCTGGTTTTTCAGCTTTTCTCCAGAACACATTTCAAATCAGCTGCCCATCATGTGCTTTTTAACCTTCTCTTTCTAAATGCAGGTTTACCCTTTATTATATCTTTCTTTGGAATTGAGGTTTACCTCATTCCTATAGCCCTTGACTGTGATCAGGCTTTGGTTTTGATTCTTATGCTGGCCTTTGAAATAGACATTCAAACATTTTTTCTCAATTTTTACTTCTCAAATAAAATACTGATATGTGCATTTATTCCACAACACCTTGAAAACTGAGTGAATGGGGAGATCTGCTGAGGGCACACAATTGACCTAACCTGGGAAGGTGTTTTTCTACAGGAAGAATCCAGCTACACGTAAAATCAGCAAGGAAGTTGGTGTTGTTAAGCATCATTACTAAGCAATAAGTTCCATGTTTATTTTTTAACTTCTATGTTTATTTTTAATTATTTTGGATTCTACTGTAAACAGAAGGGTCTGGATTGCAAATTCTGCTTCAAGCAGCTTCCAGCAGTTGGGGTTCTTTGTTGGGTTTGGCTATGGGACCCTCCATACCCTGAGACATGGAAGTCCAAAAGAAATTAAGGTTATAATCACAACAGACAATGCTCTTCAGGATAATCTGATTTACTTTTTATGGCATTCTTCCTAAAGAACAGGATCTACACATACAGCACATAGTGAATAACCACAACTACCACATGTTCATCCCCATGTCTATTTTTGGCACCCACCAGCCAGTCACAGGGGGCTATTGGAAGGCTCCCGTGGCTACTCTAGAAATTATGAAGGTGCTTAGTATATCGTTATGTCAGGGTCTTAAAACAAGTGGGATTTATTTTTGTAGGCAAACCATCAGCTAAGAGGAAGCAGTTGTGCTCTGTGCATACACATTTGTGGATGCTTTGTTTGCTCTAGCTTGGAGCTGTTGTACTGACATCACTGCAGAGCCATGGGTCTCTACAGCAGCTGCCAATTAGAAACAGAATGAACATATCATTCTTAAATGGAGGAAGTTAACAACTGGCCTTTATTATCGTGTAATTAAGTTAAGGATCTGGTCTTGATCTTCAAAGTGTTTGGCTCAAATCATTGCTTGGGCTGTCTTTCCTTCCCCAGTCAGTGACCACTAACATCACTGCTTCCTGAATGAAGCACACAAGAAGCTTTCTTGCTTAAGTTGTTTTCCATGGCATAAATTATTCAGCAGACACACAAGACATATAAAATAGGAATCAAATGGGCACATAAAAGACACTTATATAGCCAGTAGCCAAAAGCAACTTATCAGGGAGAAGAGAAAAATAAAAATTGAAGAAAAATTCACCTATAATTCACTGTGGGAGGGCTTTTACTGCTGTGTTTTAGATCTGTGCAGTTTGTACCTTACCTGGACCTCTTCATGTTATGCACAGAGACAGAAGCTGTGCCCTTCCTCACATTTGTACATCCCCACTGGGACTGCGTTGGTTCTCTGTTTACATCTTCCCCTGCTGAACCACTACTCCTTCATGGCACTTGCACATAAAAATCTTCTTTTCTAATTTTAGGTTCTCCAGCTCTCATCTCTGGGAAGACTAGCAGTGCACTGGGCATGTTCGGTTTAATTTATTTATTTCTCATAACTTATTAATGGTGCATAACACATGTATATGCCATTTAGATGCCTAGATTTATCCTTCATACTTTAAAAAATTATGTAATGAAGTCTCAGCAGGCTTGGGATGCTTCTATTTATGCACTTTTTTTGTGCTGACTTGCTTTTGCTGTCTTTAAAAGTCAGTGGGAATTCTGTCATTGACTTCAATGGAAATTAGAGTGCTTCCCAAGTGAAATTTTCACCCTGTACATCCCTCCTCCAAATTCTCTGTTCTGAAAAGTGTTTAAATATGACACCAGATCTCACCACTGTCTAAAATACCCATGGGACAGTATGCATTTTTTAAATTACACTTGAAATGGAACCTCAGGAAAAATCCTGAGAATTTAGATATTCTTTATGTTAAAGACACTAGATAAATTTGGCAAACTGAGGATGAACTTGTTTCCTACCTCAATCTCAATGACCCAATTGCTGTTTCCTTCTTTTAATATAATGACCCAATTTTCTGTTCTATTGTGAAGTTACAAGATCAAGCCTCAATTTTTCATGTTTAGGTAGCCAGAGTCTTTCATGCACACCTAATAAATTGAGCAAAAGCATACTGGATTTCCAATTACTGAGAACTTACATTTTGCACTGGCTTAAGTAGAAACTGTGGCAACTTGACACTTCCAAAAATCAGGCCAGCCTACTGAGCTTCTTTATATAAAGCCATGTAGTGACCTGACTTTCAAAAATGTTGAGTACAAATAAGTTTTAATAAATCCAAGCCATCTTCATGTGCTTCATGATTTTGAATAGTAAGACAACATTTGAATAAAACGAACAAGAATTTGCCAAAGTCTTCAGAAGTTTCCAGGGATGTAACAGAATATTAATTTGGTCTCTCGGGTTCTTTCCCTGACACTGGCCATGATTTATGCTGTAAAGCCCAGAATGACATGGGTAGGGTTTAACCACATCCTGAGCTTTCCTTTTAATTATTTTTCTCAATGAACATTACAAAATGCAGTAACACTTTAGTACAGGGAGCAATGACACATCCTGTACCAGAACAGATATGAGCACTGATAATAGAACAGAGAGGTCTTTGTTCATCTCTGTGAAAAACAACCAGCTACATTTTTAATCTATTTATTTGAAAAACTATTTTGTGCCTCATCTATGGTGTATAAGGGATTAAATTTGGGGTTGAAGGAAAAAAAAATCAATAATTTTCACTTTTCTCCAGAACCTTAAGAAATAAGAGAAATCTCTTTAGCCCTTTCACATACATGTGGGTCAACTTCAATGCCCTCATATCCTCATGTGAAATTATTCTCATAACAGAATGAGGAGGTGAGCTCAGTTGTTTGGAGCATGGTGCTAGTCAACACCAAGGCTGTGGGGTCAATCCCCATATGGGCCATGTACTTAAGAGTGGGACTTGATGATCCTTGTGAGTCCCTTCCAACTCAGAATATTCTGTGAATCTCGGTTAGTCAATGTGGTGGTCACCCTCTGTCTTCCCCCCTAAATGTGAAGGCTGTTCATTGCCCACCCCTCAGATTCCATACCTAGTTATCTTGTTGTGAAAAATTCAACACGGGAAATTTTTGTTCCTCTCTTCTGCCACAAAGCCTTTATGGATTTTTCTGTATTCAAAAATAATTTATATGCAACTGTCCCAGATGCAAAAAAAAAAAAATTATTAAAGTAAACTGTCCTTTTTCTGTCACATATTTCTTTCCTTTTAGTAAAAATTAAAAGCCTCCTTTGGGACTGGACCATTTGCCCCAAATCAGGGAAAATGAATACATTTTTCCCATGATATTTATTACTCTGACTTCTGGGCTACAAATCAATATTGTCATTTTGCTTGAAATCCACAGAGTTTGCAATCACCATTTTCCTTTCCTTATTATTTTATTTGGTACAATTTTGTTATTATTGTACTGCTCTTTGGTCTCCCATAGATTTGTTTTGTAGTAATCACAATGATTTTTACAGTAATGTATACCTTATTTGTCTTTTGAAATCTTTAAAACCACTAGAAAATACTGGGCAATTGGATGATGTTTTTACCACTTTCCGTCTATTCAAATCCAGCCTTTTTATAGTGACCTTTTCAATTTAATCCAGTAGTTAATTTAATATAGTGGCTTTACCTGGTTATATTAGCCATTTTGGGATATTCTATAAGATTAAGACATTCATTCTCCTATATTTCACCTGATCAGATAGTACATAAGTCACATTTTGAGTCTGAGATATTCAGACATATTTTCTGTCTCCTGTAAAATACTGCATTTTGCTCTGTCTCAGTATTGCTCTGGGCGCTTTACTGAGCTATAAGTGCATGGCTCTGCCTGTGATATTAGGAAGTTTTTTTTTTAAAAAAAAAACCTTCTGGTTTACACTAGATTTGTTTCTGCACATCAACAGAATAAGATGCTGACAATGTTCCAAAATTTAATGTCCTGTCATCTGCTACACTGGGATATCAGTTGGGCCCTTGCTTAGGAGATAAAAAGACAGAAAAATCAAAAGCACTGAATAGTTGTATTATAAATTCTTATGTGAGACTCATTGTGTCTTTTAAGCTCAGCCTTACTTGCCACTTGATTGAGGGCCACCTCTCACTGGCTGGGAGTAAAAGTCAGCACCAGATTGGTTTGACTGAATGGAGTCAGGCTATGCTGGATGACAGTGGGATGTCACCAAGGGCCCAGGGAGCTCGTACAATGTTACAGCAGAAATGCCCCAAAGAGGCTGAACTGAGAGATGTCCTCTTCCACAGGGGTAGGGTGCTCTGGGCTGGGGGGAGAGGGGCTCCTTTGGGGGGTTAAGGGTCCATGTGACAAGGAGGGGGGGGGGTCAAAAATATGTGCAGAGCTAGTATGATTTTTTTAGGAGAAGCCAATGAGCAGGAAAGCAGGATCCCAACCTCTTTGCAAAGTTATGATCAAATGTCAGATATTTGGAAGTGAGCCTGTACTTATTTTACTGTTTTGCCTACCTTTAAGTTTAAACTCAGATTTTGCACCTCCAGGTGAGTCCTCAGACTCCCACGCTGTCCCTTTGCTGCTTCTTGGTTTGTTTTTTTTTTTTTTTTTCCCCCTTGATTTTGGATTTTTTGTCTGCAAGGGCAGGAAAAAAAACCTCAAAAAAAAAAAAAAAGGGAAAAAAGCAGTTCACCTGAAACTTTGGAGATACTGGAAGGTTTGATCCTTGTTGAAAGGCTCTGATCCTCAGGTTATAGTTTGGGAAGAGTTGCTCCAGGTATCCTGTCTGTCTTCTGACAGAACAGAGTAATTTCTCTATTTCAACAAGGATTATCTTAAAAGGAAATTTTTTGGTGCCCAATGTCAGGATACAGAGTGCCCCATTTTAATCACACCACACAGTTTTAAGGCAATTCTGCATAGATCTTTTTTTTCTGGTGAGGAAAGACCACCATTCTTTTCCTCTCTGTTTCCTTGTCCTTATTTTGTAGCTCAGTGTATGTGATTTCTTGTCACTACAAGTAAAAGGTCAGGGGCTTTCTGTTGACCTGGCAGTGCAGGGATTAAAAACATGCCTGGGCTTGCCTTGGCCTGAGCTGATTTTAGCTTGTGTTTGCTGTGATAGCCATTGCCTAGCAATCAGCAAACCATTCTCTGCACTTCTTTTAGTTTAGCTTTAGTTTCGGGTGAAAACAAGAAGTTCCCCTCGGTAGATTGACCTGTCTGTGACTCAAGATTGAAACATGGAAGAGCATTGGGTCCCACTCCCATCTTCCTACCACCCATCGTGCTCTCACGGTGTTTGTCTGATCCCACATTTCACTCTGCCGAGGAACAAAGTGTGACTTTTGGGGATGGTCCTGAGAAGGAGTTGGGCTCAGTGATCCTTGTGGGTCCTTTCCAACTTGGCATATTCTGCAATTCTGTGAACTAATTGTCTCAAAATACCAATTTTTGAAAGGATTTTTTTTTTCCTTTCCAGGTAGAAAGACTTTTATTAGTATTGCTTCTCATGGAAAGGGGATTTTCAAACACGGCTGTCTCCTTGATATTGCCATCACTTGCCCCATTCAAGTCATCTAACCCCACGTTCTAAATTCTCCAGGATAAAGGAGCCTCAGATTTTTTTTTTTCAGATTTAGGCCAGAGATGTTTTTTTCCAAGGTACTCATTTAAATTCTAGAAAAGCAGAGAACTTTATAGACAGCACCCCAACCTGCAGGCTGTGGTTTATTTCCCTCTAGTGTAACAATATCCTTTGCAGTCTGTTTTATTCAAACACTGGTTTGAGTATTAGGCTTTTGCACAACTTTGCTTTTAAAGGGAAAGTTTTAAAATATATTTATTCCTACTGTTCCAGAAGAACATACATGTTTCTTATCCTAGGAACAGTTGCTCACGAAAAGAAGAAAAAAACATTGTCAAGAGGACAAAAACTGCTAGTTTTTTTTAATATAACCCCTACCCCAAATTATTCACACAGTTCTATTTCTAGACAGAATTTTAAAGCCTTGACTACTTCAGAAGGAAAATACTGCAAATTTCTTCTAATAGGTTATCTCTGTGAAAAGGAAGAGACTGGTAATGAGTAACCTTTCTCTCTTTTGCTTCAGAACATTTTAATTGTGTTCCAATTACTTCAACATATTTAATATACTTCCAGTACGTATTTGTACTGTATGCAGGCAAATGATTTTCCACAGCCTTATACAATATAGTGAGTCATAAATGATTGCTGCTCCCACTCCCCCCAGTCGAGCGTGAGTCACAAAGTGGTAAAGTCTGTCTCCCTGCAGCACCGTGAAATCCACCTGGATCCAGGCAGTCGGAACAAAGCTGACAGCTGAGTGGCATGTGGGGATCCCCTGGCTGTTCCCTTAGGCATTCCTTCCCTGCTGTAAGCACGGGCACATCTCAGCCCTCCGGGGCGATTTCCGATCCCACATGGCCCACAGCCGCTCCGGGAAGGCCCCGTCTGCGTCTGTGCTCCAGCTGCGCACCCCGTCCCTGCGTTATGGGGGTGGATTCCTCACCGCCCTGCATCTGGCACTCAAGTTCCCAAGTTTTTGGGCTGTGTGTGGGGACAGACTCCAGTTTGACTCAGTACCTCAGCACGGCAGTCAAGTGCTCAGCTGCGCTGCTGGGGCGGCGGCAGCCGCTGAGAGGGTTTTGGCAAGTTTATAGCTGTGCACACACAAAACCTCTGCTCGCCACAAACACATGCAATGGGAAGGGAAGTCAGAGGCCTCAAGGTGGGTGGTATTTGCTTCCTTCCGTCCCTGCAAAATTAAAGCAATTTTTTTTTTTCCCACGAAGGAAAAAAACCCAACACACTGTGATTTGGTAGTGCAGCGAAAAATGTACCTTTGAATGTTAATTTCTGGATCCATGTTAACCAGGCCTATGAGACCACCACGTCCTTATCATCGGTTGATAAAGTTTAACGATGTATTCTCAAGCAAATGTTTTACCTCTTGATGTACTTGATACAGGCTCCTGTCAATAATCAACTGTTTGAATAGCATCCTAGCAGTCTGGCAACATGACTGCTACCCCTTCCTGAACTTTCATCATTCATTTTTGCTGATATACAAAATTAAAAAGTTCTTCTTAAATTCAGTGTTCCCAAACACCTCTATACTGTAATTTTTACCATTTAACTTTTAAAATTTTTTTTTTATGAAGATTGTCTCTCAAAAGCAGATTGACCAGCTGTAGCAATGAGTGAAGGATCAGGTAGGGTAGCGATAGTTACCCTTTAAAATTCCTTGTAATGTACCATTAAATAATTTTCTTGCTACATCTGAACTTTCTGATTTGCATCCCTTTCTAATTTTATAAAAAAAACCCAACCTGTCGGGGATCAAAGCTGTATTCCCCTAAACTCATAGCAATATTCTTTTTCATTACAAACTTGATAGTGTGGAACCTTTATTATACAAATATTTTAACATCCGTACAACTATTTTTCAGAGGAATTGCACTGATTTCAGCATGCCCTTCATGCACTTCAAATGTGATTTAGCTCACTTAGTTCTGACCATTTAAATGTTAGATGTCTAGTAAAACCAACCTTCCTAGGTTCCCTCCAGAGTCAATGGAGAGAGATTTTCGCCTCCGGAGGAGTGATTCATACCTCCAATCTTAGACTTCTGCCTCTCTCAATTGACAACAGAACTGTAGCCTAGACAACTGTGTAGATTAGATTCCTATCTCTTAGATTAGGTGAGATAAGTCCTATTCTTGGCCATCTTTGTGCATACAAATTTGCAGGATTGGAGTTAAATTGTTAAAACGGCTAAAGTACCTGTGGGGGCTGACAGATTGATTGATTTAGAAGATTTCCAAACTCTAAGTAAAAAACAAAGGCAAATCATCTAGTTCTTTTATGGAGGAAAAAAAAGGAAAACCAGAAAATATTTTAATATTTACCTCTCAACTATAAGAACATGGTAACAATAAAGAATAACAATGAAACATACCTATTTTAAATTAGCATAGATTAGTAGAAAAAATTTGACAGCTGAGAGGCAAATTTGCTAAGTGTGTTTCAGTGATGTCTCAAACATAACCTTGAGTTTTCAGCACCTGCACATGGCTTCAGTTACATGTTTTAATACAATGGGTCAGAATTCACATCTGAGTAATTCCTGATATTTTTGTCCCCAGATTTCCCTTTCTGAGAAGTCAGCTGGCTCCTGGGCTCCTGTCAGGCAACAGACATTGTGCAAACCAACAAGGTGATCAACCTGCATTTCAAGAGTATGAAAGTAAAATTTACTGCTAAGGGCAACAGACTTTAACATGTTTTCTATTTTCATTTTGGAAATGCTAACTGAAAAAGCTTGCCAAAGTTCTGGTCTCTGCACTGGCAGTCTACTTGATGATAAGCCAGCAAAAAAAAAAAAAGTATAAAGATGAGATAAATCAGAGTCTTCAAATTTCAAATATTCTTCGTTCCACTACTTCTTCTTTTCTAGTCTTTGACATTCTTTCTTCCTTCTTTACTCACTTACCTCACCCTGCCTTTTCTGGCCCTCTCCCTCCTTTCCTTTCCTAGTTTCACCTGCAGTTCCTAAGGCAAGAGCTCAGGGATTTGGGTTGGCTGAGCTAAAGACCTGCCAACTCAGAAATTGTCTATATGGGTAATTGTCTAGATGGGTAAGGTTAAATTGTGTTCATACAATCAATTGTCATTAGACTTATCTTCCCTTCTCAAAAGGAGAGGTTTTTATCGTTGTTAGGCCTATATGGAGCATTTGGTGCATGTTTGTGTGCCAGGAGTCTCAGCTAGTTGAGTTTGAGTTACAGTTGAGTTTGAGTTTGAGTTACAGTGCTCTTACCCAGAGGAGGGGGTGGGTCCCTCATCCCTGATGAAAGAGCTGTGCTTGAGGCATGGGAAGAACCTCAGCTTGAGGTGGCATGTCTTCTGCCTGTATTTCTGCTTTACCTCTCGTGTTGTCTAACTTCCTGAAAAAACCTCAAACCCAAGGTAAGTGAAGAGGAATGGACTATGGGTGATTTGGACATGCAAAAAGTATCATCTGGGAGACGTGCTCTATTTACCGCAGATCTGCTGATAACAGCTCTCAAGAATTTTGTCAGGACACGAGTCTGGGTTGTCTGGAGTGTCCTAAGCTGGTTGTGCATCAGAAAGAGAATACCCATATTAACACAAGTTAATAAATCTTGCTTCCTTGTTGAACAAATTGTCTGAGTGGATGGAGCTCATCTGAACGTATGTATTCTGCTTCTGGTACCCTCACTAGCTCTTTCAGAGGTAATTTAGCAATTTCCACATCATAGCATGAGAATAAGAAATATAAATATGTATCAATATATTATTTCTATAAATATATAAAATGAAAACATATAATTGTGTGTAGATTTTTACCTGTAATTGTTGATAACTGTGTTTATATATATATATAAATAATTGTTCATATGTCCCTGATGGTAGGAAGAAAATAATAGTACTTCCCTCTCTCACAGGGGGATGCAGGATGTACTAAAATGTGTGAGGGACTGTCATGGTGATTGTAACTAAGTATATAATTGTGATGTGAAATATATAAATTTTATATGGTTATCTTTTTCTGCATGTACCGAATAGCCTTTCTTCTAAAATCCCTGAGGCAGGGATGCAATTAATATTGTATTTTTCCTCACAATATTTTGTGAGCTATAAAATAGCTTTTGCAAAAGTAAGAGGCTACTTCGATAAAAGATAGTAAAAATGCTGAGAAATAAAAGCATGAATAGGAGTTTGAGAAACATATAAACAATGGAGAGATTTGAGAAAAAATCAGAAGGAATTATCAGAGATTTAGTAAATATGATCTTTTTTATTTGGAGGAAACACTGAAGAAATCAATAGTTTTCTGCCCTGATAATTCTTAAGAATGTAATATTTAATTGCAAAAAGGAAGGTAATAGACTATACTATTCTCTGCTAGAGAAAACACAAACAAAAATAGTTTATACTTAAACAAGGAAAATATTAAATATAGTTTGGAGAAAAAGTAGTTTTCAGGAATGGTTTCCAAATCTGTATTTCCACACTACTGAAGGTAAAAAAGAAGGGAGGGTGGGAGGGAGGCAGGAAGGAAAGCAGGAAGGCAGGAAGGAAGGAAGGCAGGAAGGAAGCGCGAAAGGAAGGAAGGAAGGAAGGAAGCGCGGAAGGAAGGAAGGAAGCGCGGAAGGAAGGAAGGAAGGAAGGAACTTTCTGTTTAAAGACATAAATATTCTGGTTTTTTAAACATTAAAACTTTGAAATACACTATTTCAGCTGCAGTCTTGAACAATCTTCCCTGAGGTTGGTGCTGAGTAAGCCAGACCTTTAGAGCTTTTCTTTATTTACTTCTTATGGATACCAAGTGAGGACTGTCTGTACATCTTTGCAACCCAAATTTTTTTTTATCAGTGCTTAATTTTTCAATGATGACTTTTGTTGATGCAAATTTTACATTATTTATGAGAACATTTCTATTTTCATGGTCATTTAATCTGCAGACTATTCTGTTCAGAATTGACTGCCAAAAATCATTTGTGATCCTTCACTCCTGCTCTGTGTAGATGTTTACTTACAAATGGATTTTTGTTGTGATTCTACCTTTCAGCTTTCTGCTGGCTTCTCTGAAATTTTCACAACTGCCTGTCTCTGTCATCAACACCACAGTAGCCTATAGATCTATTTGTGTACAACACAGGCAGCCTGTCTACATACGGGACAGTATAGATAGATTGCCTTGGACTAATTATCTCTTATCTGAAATGCCACTAAGGAGGTGACCAGTAATACCATAAATGAGTTTCTTTTTTATTTTTCTCTATAAATTTCCTTCTTATTATCTGACAGGATCTAAACACGGGAACTAACGAGTATATTTCAGTGTGTTGAAAGGTTTTATCCACACCTTGGAAGCATATATGTAGATGTCACTTATAATTACCTACCCTTTGTTTATATTAAAAATAGAAAAGTCATCCAGAACTAGTAAGTAACATAATCATTTAATAGTAAAAGAGCTGAGACAGTATGACAACTTTTTTTTGCACTTATGATTAATTGTTTTTCTATTAAGGATGCTGAGAGCAGCATGAAGGCAGTTCCCATCCTTTGCCACTGGTGATGTCACCAGTTTCAGTGTAGCATTTTCAACAGACATGGTTCTGTATATTTAGATTAAAAATGCAGCCCAAGGGCTGCTCGCAAAACTGATGCAAACCTTTTGTTAAGCTCTCTTCTGGAAAGATGTCACAGTTTGTCAAATTGACTTTAATGAAATCTCTTGGGTGCTGGATAAAGTTCCCTCTGAAATACCTGTTGAAATGTGTCACTGTCAGCATGGTGTCAAAGCTGAGCAGGGCTGGGAAAGGTTTAAATTCTATTCCTAATACCAGCACATCCATATTCTCACAGGGATAAATTTTTTTTTGCATAGTAATGCTTCCCATGCAAGCCTGTCTCCTTTTCTGGCACAAAAAAACCTTCCCCCTGCCATTGCTGGGTTCATGCTGAGTTGTAGAGATCCTCTGTCCCATCTGAGTCCTCTCCCTCTGCTCCCCTCCTGCTCAGCCAACACGCCTCTGACCAGGGTTTTGGCTCATCAACCGTGCTCAACACAGCCATGTTCACAGCCTGCTGTTTTTGAAATTGTGTTCTCCATGGGCTTTCAACATGTCTGAGGGATTGCTGTCCTCATTCTCCCTCCTTGTTGCTTGATAGGTTCCAGATCTGATGTTTTAATCCAGATCCGCCTCAACTAAAACCTCATCCTGGCTTGTTTTTTCCTCAGTCACATCATTTTCACGCTGCCGTGAGAAGCTACTGTCTGCTGTCTTTTCTCTGCCTGTGGTGCTCAGGTCTTTTATCTGTTTTTTTTTTTTAATTTTTTGAAGTAATCCTTTTCGACTACAGCCCATGCTGCTCCTCATGTTTGCTTTGTAAAGCTCTCCAAAGCTAATTGTTCTTTTCTTGGTCTTTCATCAAAACTCTTCTGTTTTAAGATTTCTATCCAAGCTTGCCAGAGACCAGAAGGGCAGAAATAGTGAATGGTACAGTCTTGTTGCACCATCTTCCTCACCTCTACTCAGTTGCTTTATTTGGTCAGCCTGGTCAGTTTTGGGCAGATACCATGTCCAATGAGGGCTTGGTGTATTTCTGAACACCAACAGAACAATACTTCTGGTATCCTAGCATGATTCTTTGTGCACTGGGCAGCATATATTTAGGTAGCACTTTCTTCATCTAGCTGGATGGATGAGTACAGGGTGGGCAATGTAAAATTCTGGAAGAATTTCGCCCTGGTAAGAAGTGATGCCTTACAGACAGGGAAGTTCTCTTAACCTATGAGATGTTAATAATCTTTTCCTTCTTCTGTGTTGCTGAGAGGAGGAGGGAATAGGAGCATGAATGTGCTTTTTGTTGCCTGCCTCAGGCAGCCAGAGGCAAATGGAGCTGGCTTTCCTAATCACATAGATACAAAGCGGGTAGTTTCCCACACAAGAAAACCACCTACATGACTCAAAGAATTCTTTCTGTTCAAATGTTTCTATTATTGCTTGTTTGGATAACTAGGAATTTCAGCAACACTGAACATGATTCACTCTGGACACGGGAATGTTGGGAGGGCAGGAACACTGTGGCCAGCTTTGTACCATGGTGGGGACAGTCGAGTCACACTGTGAGGTGTGTGGGTTACAGCAGAGCCAGCTGTGATTCCCAGCTTGCAAGGAGCCTTACAGGAGGTTTTATCCTCTATGCAATCTACCTATCACTATTAGTTCAATTAGGAAACAAAAGTCTTAATGCTAGTAAGTGCTGAGATCTCTGGCTCTAGCCCAGACATTTATTAGGGATGTGTGAGTCAGATAATTTCTTTGGAATTGATGATGTGCCTAAAACTTAAGCTCATGCTTAAGTAATTTACTGAATTGGGACCAGAAAGCTTGGCAACTTGCAGGATTGAACCTTAAACTAATCTAAGCATGTTTTTGGTTTTAGTTAAAGAAAATTATCCTCCCACTGCTCCTAGCCCCATCCTCTTTAGTAACAATTTCAGGAATTTGTAGTTTTATTTTTTAAATACAATTATCTGGAATAAAAGTGNTTTTTTTTTTTTTTTAGCTTAGTTTTGTATCTGCCACCACATATCCTGCACAAATGTTTTTTTGGACTGATTTAGAAAACCACTTTATTATGAGTATAACTCATAGCATAGATCAGTAATGTGTAACTCTATCCAAAAGACAGCAGATTCAGAGTATGAAGGACTCAGATGCAGCTACCAAATTCAAAGTAATCTTCTATTGTGCCCCCTAATACTATATCTGTGTTTCTTTTTACCTCTGATTTTCATGCCCCTGTTGGCAAGCTCTGAAATGAAACTAAGTTACCCTAAATTATTGCAATTAAAGCACAAATTATTAGGATTACAATAATATGATGTTCAGTAATTCTGAAAAAAAACAGTGTTTGGTGTAAAGTGTTTCAATGAGAGAGATTTGCATTCAAATATATAGATGATTTAGCTATAGCACATCAAATTCAGAATATTTAACTGAGAATTAGTAAAATACTGGCATATTTAATTAAAGTGTCTGTAGATTGTGTTAAAAAAAACCTCCGTGAAAACAATATTTCCCACTTTGAATAGTGTTTGGTGATGTAGGAAGAGATAAACAAGTAAGATGTCCTCTGCTTACACTGTTATGCCTGCTAGACAATATCTTTTTTTCTGACTGTTGATTCCCATGGTATCCTGAATTATCTGTGTTGGCAATTCAGTTGGAAATTCAAACGATAACAGACATTATAGATGGCTGGGAAAATTTTTCAATCAAAACCTAGGGACCCTTTTATAGAAAACAAGTATGAACTATATATAATATATATAATTTTCTATATAAAATTTTCCTTGAGTGAGATGTAGTACAAAATATAAGAAAAAGCTTATTTTACTAGAAAAATAAAGGCCCATTTCTTGATTACTGTATTTTTTTCAAGAATATACAACAGTGAGGGGTCTTCTGATATTACCTGATCTGTTGTGTTGTCAGTGTTATGACTCCTACTGCTACAGCTCTGAAGACAGTGCTCAGGCCTGGGAGTTAGTGCTGTGCTGAAATCTTCTTACCTGTAAGAAGGGAGTAAACGACATCTTCATAAGGCAATTCATAAGGAATCTTTTTTCTTTAGGTGTCACAGAAATGAACGCTGTACTCTGAAGTAGTGGCCAAGCTGCATTTCACTACAGAGCTGTCTGTATCACTTGAGTACCTCTGCAGGCAATCTGCCCTAAGGCCAGACTCCTTTGGGTCTGTTTATTAATTTTAAATTAAAATGAAAACAACAGTATTGAGCAAGAGTGCTCATGTCATGCTTTAGGGATGAACTTTTCTCAAATTGTGCAAGGGAAGTGTTCCATTTAACTGTCCTGGAATGTTTCATAAGGTTGTGGGATCTCTTGTGCTTGCCTGTTATGATTTGCAACCTACTGTGGCAATCAAAGGCCTTCACCTGGAGTTATTTCTGGTTCTAAACATTCTCTAATCCTTGCAGACTGGTTCACAGTGTTGACACGCTGCCCAGTGTCCACCGAGGGCCAGGCTAGCTCCCTCTGGGCAGCGGCCGAGTGTGGCCGCACCTCCTCAGACTCGTCGCGGAGCTTCGGAGGTTATCGGTGCAGCCTGCGTTCCTCCGCAGGAGCCGCAGGACTGCCAGGCTTGTGGTGCCAAGGTGAGAGGCGTAGCGCGAGGGATAGAGGAAAGGATCACTTTGGGAGTGGAAGCAGGTAAGGTTTATTGGAAGTTGGTAGGGAGTCCGCAAAGTGACCCCGAACACAGGGTGAACACTAGCTTTTAAAGGGGGAGGAACCACAGGGTGGGGACATACAACAACCAGTAGGGACCAAGTGTGGGAGGAGTGGAGGGAGGGAACATAACATAGGATTGGAGGAGGAAATGGGGTGATATACAACAACCAATAGGGAAGGGGGTTTACATAACAGACAGCGAAGGTTCTGGAAAGGGGGCAAGGGCGAGGAGTAGATTGACAACAAAAGGGGATGGTATAAGGAGGAGAATACAATCCAAATATGGGAATAGGAGGGATTGGGGTAAACCATTGGAGTACATACAAAAGGGGATCTTTTGGGAATGAACCATTCAACAAAGTACAAAACGCGCGCCACAACACAGTGTCATAAGAGTAAAATGGTAGGATGGAGTCCTTGTTGCTTCGCTTCTCATTTATGCAGCACAGAAGGGGCTGTGAGACTCTCTAAGAGGACCCCACTGTGTATGGAAGTGCTGAGATGTACAGACAAAGCCTGGAGCACTCTTTCCCTGGAGGCTCATGAAGACAAGCAGGTTTACTTCACACATCTATCCATCCTCTGCTGGAAGCTGTCTTGTATCTATTTGGCTGGGTGCCACAAGTCTGACTGCACCTCGTTGGCCATGCAAATTAGAAACAAAATCTTCTTGAGAGAGTATTCCTACTTTTAGGGCAAGCCCTAGGTCTTTTCTCCAGATTTATGGCACACATTAAAACCCAGTTTCTGAGAGGTATGTATAAAATGTACATGTTTATCCATAGGGGAAAAAAGAGCAATCTATTTTGATTTGAAATATAGGTGACAAAGTGATACTGGTGTTAATGGGCAAGAAGAAGGGGATGTAAAGAATTGTCACCTTTTCTAAGGATGCTTCCTTTGCTAGGGATGTAATATTTTGTCTTTCATGTTTGTGAAGTTCTTGGCCATCAAGATCAATTATGTCTCCTTGAATCTCAGGTCAACATAAAAGACATTAAGAAAATAAATAATCCGCTTTCTTTTAAATTTTTTTTTTTTCCTGTATGTGAAGGTTGTAGAAGCATCTGGGCTTTTTAGAATTTTGGGGCAACAATATTCTTCAGTCTTAAGAAGCTTCCTTACAGGTTCACACTTGTTTGTGTTTAATGCTTCTCAAGTAAAAGTAGTATTGAAAACATCCTGTGTCCTGTCCATTTTTCATATGAATTTTCACATACAAAATACCTAAAAGCTGGAAAATCTGGACATTGTTACTGTACTACGTGCTGAAATTTGTAGGCTGCAAGAGCAACCTTCTTTTACTATAGCAGTTAAGATTTTGTGTGTATAACATCAGATACCCATAGTTTTTTGACATATGTAGAGTTATACCACTTCATACTATCTAATAACCTGGGCCAGTTTCTTTTGTAAATGAATGCTGACAAATAAAATTCATAAGAAATCTTGTTTACAAATATGGTTGTCCCTAAGGAGTGACAAATGAATGCAACATTACAGGATGGTAAAAGCTGATCTGTGCTTTACATGAAGGCTGTGCACACTGATTTAGGACTTGAGACTTCAGCATGTGGCTTCAAAAATGCTTAAAGGACACTTCCTTTCCAGCCCTTTCTTTGGAAATACGCTATTGTTGCAAGAGAAAAAAATCACATCCTGCAATACCTACAAAGAGCCTGGCTCTATCATTCACTGCTCACGTCGAGTAGTGTCTTATGTAAGAAGTTCCATTCACTTCTGTTTAAATACTGATGTAAGGGAAGATTACCCAAAGCAAGCAAGGTTTACAAGAGCAGACCATAAAAATGCACACACGCAAGGAAGAATATTACAAAGGCCAAGAGCTTGGTATTCACAGCTGGCTCTGTTCTTGAGAGCAGTTTAAAGGGAAGAAAAGGTGTTCTCTTAACAACAAGAGCTCTGGCTCTGTATATGAAATGTGCATTCATATTTACAATAGAATCAAGGGATAGGAATATTTTGAACATATTTGGGAAAAAAAGGGTAGAAGACAAAAAAGAAAAGCTTCAGGGTGGAGCTTTAGATTTTTAAGCATTCTTGAAAATATTGGAAATGTCAGTTTGGAGATTTTTTTTTAAGCTAAGAGGATCATGGCTTTCCTTGGAACAGATTCTTTATAAATTCCTTTTTAACTGTCATCTGCAAATCATTTGACTGCTGGTAAACAGAACCTTCTATTTGTTCTGATAACAGAGGGAAGGCTGGAAATAAAGAATTCCACCCTTAAAGCTGTTAAGGTAGGTCTAAAATTGATGTGTATTGGATCAAAGTGTGGAATATTTTCCAGATGATCCTCTGTTTCTTCTGAGAAAAAGAAAAAAAAAGCCAAGAACACAAACCCAAAAATAATTTCCAAGGTGGAAAATTTCAGTTGCTAAGCATGGGGATTTAATTTACAATTTTGTGTCCTGCTAGGATGAAACCTAAATTTGACAGTAAAACCCGCTTTATCCTCTTTCTAGTTCTTTTATTACAAATTAAAAGTTACAGTCCATCAATACCTATAGATGTCTTAGAAGGAAAAATCAGATAAGCATAACTAATGGAAATTATTTTTCTGTAATCTTTGTCTTACAACATCCTTACATATCAAAATAATTGGCCAGAGGAGGTTTCTAATTTGAATGAATCCTTAAATTTTATTGTTGGAGAAAGTGGAAGCTTTTAGGATAGCATCTACTTAATTATTAGTCATTACAGCCTTGGAAAGTAAATAGGAATGTCAGCACAAATCAGGCTCCACTTAAATTTCAGTACATGCAAGAGACAGAGGGAGATGCTTCTGGTATTTCATCTTCAGCCCCCTAAGAATTTATTATAAGTATGGTATGCTCGTTATCCTGTGCAAAATGAGCACTCAGATCTATTCCAGGGATTCACTGACCACTTCAAACAAACAACAAAAACACCACCATTGCCACTGCCATTAACTTTTCTTCCGTTTTAGTAAAATAGAACAAGGATGGGTTTATGACAGAGAAGGAACTGTGTTCTGTCCTTCTGTGCAGCACCTCCGTGTCTGACTTAGACATAGTTTTTTTACAGAAAAGCTTCTTCTATCAGCATTAGTGTTGTCAGTTTAGGATAATTTGGTGATGTCAGGGAACACTGGGCACAGCCTAGAGAGGCTTGTGCGCCCTGGTTGTGTAACATGAGGAGGGAAGATGTGCAGCAAGCACAGTTCTGATCCTTGCTCCACTGTGGGACTGCAGAAGTTTCTTCATTGGTGCTTGGGAGGTTTTTTGTTTTTTTTTTTCATTCAAAAATAAGATTTTGGCTTGCACATTCAACTTCTGTAGGTGGCTTATTAGAATAAATCAGTTTTCTGTTGTGATTCTGTGTAAAAGTTCAGCTTGTCTCCCCCCTAGTCCTCTTTCCTAATATCCTTGTCTCCCGTCTCTCTGTCCCTAATATGAACATATCTTCCCATGCAGAGGGTTCTTCTTTCACAGGGTTTAGCTCCAGCACCAGAGAGTACCAAAGGCACAGGAAAGGGAGCTGCCCTGTTTCTTGGAGAGAAGCTTGACTTTTCTCAAAGAAAACATGGCACGGCACGTTTCTGAGGGATTTTTGCAGGAGCAACAAAGGAGATATATCTTACAAAAGACTTTTTTTTCCCCATCTATTTTCAAACCTGTGCTTCAAATAATAGGGTACTGGAATTCTTCCAAGAAAAGGTCAACAGAAGTTCTAGGGTGTAGGTCAAGTACAGTATTCTGTCCACCATTATTTTTGGAAGGGTACCCACAGATTTTTATTTTCTGAAATCATACATAAATTCTTATGTACTACAGTGAAATTGTTAAAATCGTGCAGACTGCTGTGAAAATGGTATAAAGGCAAACTAAAACCTTTAGAGTGTAATTGTTGTTGAACTGTTGATATATCTTCTACCATTCAGAAGGGAGCCTTCTGTTAATGACCTAACATCTAATTATGTAAACAAAATAATTGAAGAAACCCTACCTCATCCTAAACATCTAATACACATTTGCCATTGCAGAATGCAATATTTTGTGAATTCAGAGCACAAAAAGACTTTTCAAGATGGGGTTCTATCATTTATTCTGGTAAGTTCACTCATCACAGAAAGCATGGGAAAAAACAAATGAAGAACTTTAATAAGCAGCCAGCAGGAAATACAGAAATAAATCTAAACTGATGGCAATGCTCTGTGGCTATATCGCTTCCTTTGCAGAAAGTATCTCAGCCTGCAAATTCTCCAAACTCATTAGTATGGAATCCTAAATTCCTGTAAAATTCCCCGGTCCCATTTTGCTTGACCTTCTGCTGTTGTTGACCTACTGTGCAGCTCATCTCAGGGCTGGGTCTCTGCCGGATATAAGTGGAACAGATATTCTTCAAGTCTGTTACAAGCAATGCCACCTTTTCCAATTTTAAGCTGAAGCTGTCAGTACAGACAGATGCGGATCTGTAGTTTCAAAATAAGTGCAGGGCATGCTCTTTCTCCTTATTCTCCTCAAGAGGGTAACAGTTATTTTCATAGTTATTCCCAGGAGTCCATTAGTAAATCTGAATATCTCTGTGTTGGGGTCATAGGAAAGATTCAAACTGACATTCTTTGCAAATGTGTCACTGGTAACATCCAGTCTCTTTCCAGAAAAAAAAAAAAAAAAAAATTACAAGTATTTAAGGCAATATTTCAGGATATTAGGTGTTGGCTTAACACAGCGTGTTACCCTGGCATTCTTTATCCAATTAAAGAAAAGACCTACACATTTTCCAAGTGCTGTGGGTATTTTCTGAAGCTTAATTCCGTGTTCCTACATGTTGCATTGCCGGATGTTTGCTGTGGCTCGTCCCATCAGAAATCCACATTAGTGCATTACCCATCCCAGTGCTGATAGTGCTGCTTAAGGTGATGATGTCATTCCATTCCCACTCTCAGTCTCTTGATGCCCTCTGTATACACTTACATTTTCTTTAAATTCTATTAAACCTTTTAATGAACACATCCTGATTTGTTGAGGACATCAAATAATGGATTTCTGCTCAAATCTCAGGTCACATGATTCAAATTTGAACTTGGTCTTTTGAGGCAAATATAGTCCTTTTCTTTTCCTCTTAAATTGGTGATGTTATTTTCAAACAATATTGTGTTCTATAATGCATTTACATTAAAGAGAAATATTCATCCTATGACAGGAATCTCTTGTGATAATAAACATTGTACAAATTGTTGCAGCTATTTTGAATGCAGTGCTCTCTGTGTAATCAGTAAATACAGTTTCCAAATGTGACTTCTTTTTAAACTTCAGTATGGCAATGATTATCAAGGCTCTTTTTCCCACTTTAGAAAATTTTCTGTCTCAAACAGGCTAACAGTTTCTTAGTATTTGATTTACTGTCCTCATTACTGTAGGGCATGTGGCAGTCAGTTTTCTGACTGCTCATCACAAGCATTCAGGAGGATTAAGTGCAGAAAAATTGCTTTTCTAGACTACTAATGGTGATAGAAACCATTGATGTTTTATAAAACATTTTTCTTTTCTAGCAGGTTTTCACTTTCAGCCATTGGGAATAAATCACATAAAATTAACAAACTACATCTGAGAGTTTATTTCAATCAATCATTATTTACAAAGGAAGCTCTAAGAAAATCTAAAATAATATTTTGCAGCTGTCACTCTATGTGCTTCTGAAAAATGAAGCTCTGACTGTGGCTTCTGCAAGGCCAGCCACTGTGTGTGTGTGGCTGTGGTGGGTTTGTGTACACGAGCACACACTTGGTCTGAGCTCTCCCTTATCTCAGTTTTGCCTCCTGCACAGGACTGGCTGCTGATTGACTGTAAGGTGTTACAGAGGGAGGTGCATTTTAGTAGTAGATGAAGCTTTCTGAAAAATCCCCCAAACATTTTGTTTTACCCTCCTGTGTGAACAAACGCTTTTGGCATATAAAGCACCTCGCCAAGCTGCAGCCACCTGTTGCATCTGGGTGATTGGAGTTCATGTTGTTCTGTCAGATCATAAAGCACCAGCTCTCTCACTTCAGCTGGTAGAAGACTTAAGGCCAGTAAGCTTTGCTCTTCTCTGCAGAAGCATAATTCCCTTCTCTTCTGAATAGTTCCCCTTTAGTTCCTCATGCTTGTTTCTTTCTCCTGCAGCACTGGAGGGGAAGCTGAACAGGCAAGAGGATGTAATTGATATAAAAAGAGCCCTACAGATGAGAGTATTAGGATTTTTGGAGACTGCACATGAGACACTATATTCCAGTGAGGTGATGAGAACCTGGAGCACTTCAGGGCCAAAAGGGATGGTGCCAGGCTTGGACAGGCTCATGGTCATACAGGGGAAGGCGTTCAAGTAGCTACAAGTATGGGCACAGAAAGGTAAAAGAAATTTTAATTTCTTTCTGAGAAAAATAATCATTTACACAGAGCCAGACAAGAGAGCTATTTAAGAACAAAAGCAGCAAAAAAGAGTTTGAAGATATTAAGGTAAGGCAGAGATGGACAGGGCAATCACTTCTGACACTGTGGTTTCTATTGGAAGACTAGAAACCTCATATTTCTGGCAAAAGCCTGAATTTTTTCATCAAATTTTCAAGTTGTGGGATTTTGCCTATAGGCAAGAAAACAAGTGAAAAACCACCACACATTCATACTCAATTTTGAAGAATACTGAATGAAACAGTTATTTATGAGGCAGAAGAAATAGAAATGGCCAAGCAGTACTATCCAAATATTTCAGGATTCTCAAAGCACTTTTGTTCCTTAGTTAGCAACATCCAGGGGGCTAGCAATTATTTATTTTCATGATTTTCTAATTCTCTCATTCAAGAGAATTAGCTAATTTACCTAAGATAACTGTCTATTTTAAGCTTTTTTTTTTTTTTTGTCTAGACTGCTCCTATATTCAGTGAGGAAAGACAGGTCAATTGCCCTTACTGCCTCTCTTCACTGATAGGCAGAGTTTAGATGAACAATTTTGACTAACTGTCTAACTTTCTGATGCAGAAAACCCACTGAAAGAAATTTCATCCATACTAATCAATGAGTGTAAAACACTGACAGAGAAGCTAAGAAAACATGATGAAAATAAGATTGTAGAATATAAGTACCCTTGTTCAAGTAAAAAAAAACCTCAACTAACAAATTATTTTCTAATGCAGATTAAAAAAGAACCCTGAATCAAGTAAATTCAATTAAAAAGTAAACAAATAATATAAGAGGTAAAAAAAATTATAAAGACCAGAAAGAAATTGAGACTCACTGTCTGGCTGTCTAAAATTTAGAGAAATCTTTGCCTCTTGTGTCAAACCCTGCTCTTAACTGTATTCATATAACATTACTGAAGTTTAAGAGCACTACGTAGGTGTGAAAACAGAATTTGAATCTCATGTAGTGTGGTGTGAGATTATAAACTTTCATTACCTAGAAACTCATATGATGGGGATAAAATAGATTCTAACTATGTGACTTTCAAAATTCTTGCAAAATCTGGAACATGGCTTTTTTCAAGGCTTATGCAGTGTTTACTTATTGGTAAAAAAAAAAAAGCATGCTGAAATTCTCAAAGTTTCAATCTGCAAACAACCTTATTGCATTTGGCAAAGGCTGTATTTAACTGCTTGAAATAGAGCGTTCATCCTTCTGTTTTTGCATATGGAAAGGGCAGAACTAGGGAATGGAACTGCTCATCCTGGCTGGGACTCCTTGGATTGCCAAGTTAAGGAGCATCCTCTCCAACAATTTTAATTCATAAGGAGAGGTGATTCAGTGCTAGACTAAGCTCTGTTCTTTCCAATGGGCTCCTGTCAAGGAGCTTGGATAAATTCACTAGGAGCAGGTTTGGGCCTTTAACATTACTGGCAGGCTGTGGTCCTTTATTTTCTACATATATATATATATAACTTTCTCATTTTCAATCTTCAAAATTTAGCAGTTGTCCTTTAAATGCTGGGATCCTGCTACCCATAACTGTGGTTACAGTTCCTGAATAATGACCCATTTTACTTTTGTAGAATTAATAACATTAGCAAATAACACTGTGCTGGGTAGTATCAAACAGAATACAACATGCTAATGTTAGCTGGGCTGTAATGGATATCTATACAATACCAGGAACTATTCATGTTTAATGAATCTACAGGTCCTAGTCTTGTCTTTCATGGGACAATAAATGAAAGAAAAAATAAATTATTCAAACTAGGATGACAAGCTTATTACAGATAACAAAATATACAAGTCAGGTTAGCAAAAGATTGCCATAAAGACCTTTTTTTTTTAAATTAAATATTATTTCTTTATGAAACAAACTAAAAACTCTTCAAAAGTTTATTAGTATTACAAAAAACATTTTTCATAATTATTATACAGCAGTAACAAAGCAACAAGATATTTATATGCAAATGGTACCAAACATTCCCAGACTAGAGATGCAGTAGATACTGAGCAGGAAAACAAGCAGTTGCTATCATATACTACCACATATTTCACTTTTATAATTACTTTCACCAGGATATCTGAAGATATGTGTCAAGTAAAATTCACTTAACTGTGAAGTGATAAATTAGACCCCTTCTCCATGTGTTCCCATTTCCTTTTGTAGCCACAGAGGAAGCAGCAGGGCACTTTGTAGATCAGTGATGTGCAGTGCTGTGGCTCAAATGTTATCAGACAAAACCAGCTCACTCTCTGCTGTTAAATGGTAGCACACTGAGTGTCTCCTGCTTCATCCTGCCCATGCCCTCCTCTCTTTTTTAGTGTGTGCTGTCACTGGGCACTATGTGGAACACATAATTTGCAGGAAAGGACACAGGTTTGTCTGGGAGTCATCTCCATCCTGCAGCATCCTGTGTCAGACTGAAGTCTCTTCTGTGGAGGACTGGATGATTTGTTTGATGAGGTGGTGGAACATGACAAAGAAATTTTTCATTTAAAAAACCACATTTCATTTGATGGTAGCACCCAGCTGAGTTTTCTTCTCTGAAGTATTTATATAACAATTCAATTAATATTATATAATAATATAATGCATATAATAGTTTTTGGGGAAGAAAGTGGTTAAGCAAACACACACAGAGAAAAGTGCACTAGAGACCCTTATGTTTTACATGCAATGAACTTGTAGTCACTTCTAGATTATTGGTGCAGGAGGGGGTGTGTTTGTGTTATCATGGTGGTGGAAGGGACCGTGTTGGGGTTTTTTTTAACAAATCTGCCCATATGCTCCCAAAATACGTTGGAAGTCCAGCATTTCTGCTCCATTAGCTTCAGTGCCCAAGCTTACCACACATTTTCCAGCTTGCATCACTTTCTCTTTTCAGTAGGTGCACTTTCATTCCAGTGCCACAGTTGTCATCTTCCTCACTGTTCACTTGTGTACACCTCAAGTGCTCTGCCAAGAGAGCCTGGAGAATGTGTGCACACACAAGGGATGGATTCCATCAGGGGTGCAGAGCTGTTAAACCAAACATGCAGTAGGACTGCTGCCAGCAGCGAGACCTGGAAATGGGCTGATTGAAAGGAGCACAACAGGAAGGTGAGTCTGAAACTGTTTTTGGTATAGCTGTGAGAACAGTGTTGCACATCTGCCCCACAGATGGCCAGAGAGGAAAGATCATTTCTGAGTCTCAAGTATTCATTGCTGTTTCAACTTAGGATATATGGAGGCTTCAGACTGAAGTGTGATTGTAATACATGCAGCACATACCAAGCTAGTTTTATCAGAAACTGCATACCATAGGATGCAGCTGCCAAGTATTCAGGTTTGTCTGCAAGCACACTTGGCTCACAGAAAAAACAACATTATGGGAGGGGTGTTTTGGCCCATCCTTAGAGGAACAAAGCAGATGATCAGAAGATAAAACCAGCCCAGTTATGCCTATATATGCAAACCTGTATCCTAATTGAAAGCTAGATGTAGCTTTCTGTCAATACACACTGTTGGTTGTTACTAACCTGAATTTATGTAGAATATCTTTCAAAGTGTAATGGTAGGGCATTTATGTCTACGTTCAATGAACTGCAAAAAAATAAAGCAAAATATTATTCTGCAATAGATTATTTCACAGAATGTTTTCAATATATATGCATGCAAAATAAAGTAAAAGACACCTTAAAAAAACCTTTCAATGGTGGTATTTTTCATGTTAGAATTTCAAGAGTAAATTTTAGGAACCATGAAATGATGGACCAGGACACACTCTGCATATTAACAAAATAAGAGGTTGTCTACTATGAAAATCACACAGATATCCTCAGGAAACAAGGGAGCACTAAATGCATTAAAACTTAGTGAAAAGGTAGGAGACATAATACTAGTAATTTTTAGTGCTTTCCTTACAAACATGTTTCATGGGTTTTTGCTTAGAAGCTACTTGAAAACAACTTATTATTTGATAGCCACTTATGAAACTAGACACTGACATCAGAAGTATTTTGATGGTACAGATAAAATTTGGGGCTTTTTTCTCTAAAACTATACTGCTGAAACTTAGGGCTTTTGCTCTCTTATCCACGTGTCATATGTAGGTACCTGACCAAAATAACCAAAGCAACATTTAAGCATAATCAAAATTTCCTCTTGCTTCTCCCATCCATGGAACTACTGAAAACAATCTCTAAATATAAGAAGAGATAAGTAATGAAGCAGACTTCAGAAAGTAACCAAAGAATCCCATGCCTCTTCTGAAAGGAGAAATCTATTTTAGGAATGGGTTAGAAAGACTTGTCATGGATAGCCTAGGTACGTTTAATTTTCCCTCAAAGAAAGCAGACTGACTTCTGTATCTTTGAAGTTTCTTCTAATACTACACAACAGTGATACCTTTGTTTTTATTTACATTAAAGGGATTAAGGCTGATTTGGTGAGTGTTATACAGGATCTACAAAGAGAGCTCTTTCTCTGATGAATTAACAGCTTCCTTGCCCTAAGGGTCTTAGAGTTCAACTACAGACAAGACTACAGAGGTCAGGAAAGCACAAAAAGAAAAGATCGTAACAATAATCACAGCACTACATTTGGCTTTTCATTAGCATGATTTTAACATTTTTCCTAATCTCCTATAAGGCCATGTCTCATTTTCCTACAATAAGTGACTGCTAATATAAGAGAATTGTTACAAACACGCCAAGATTAGTGCTCATTCTCATCCCCTTTGCAACAGCATTTCATAACTCTGAGTAAACTGGTGAGTAAATGTTGTCCCCTTCATGAATCTCACATTTTTCTGTTATAGTTACCATTGCATAGGTGTCTCTATATAATTGTTAATGTAGATCATAGCAGGGAGAGACAATTTTTTAAACACCATTTTAATAACTGAAATTCAGAGCTGGCCTTTCATTTTGATCTAGTATTGTAGACATGTCATCAGTCTGTGGCCTACGGGCAGCAGTGCTGAGCAGGAAATGAACTACTGTCAACGCTAAACTTTTCTTTAATATTCTCCCTGTAAGCTAATGAGACATGAAAAAAGCAAAATACAGCCTTGCAAGAAAAAATCAAAACTATTTGTTGTCTGTGTAGTATAAAATAGGGATTACTGTGGGTCAGATATTATTGTAGAGAGACGTTTGCTGGCAGAGTAGGACAGAATATCATGATTTGGAAGAGACTCACAAGGATTATTGAGTCAAACTCCTGCATTCTTATTGTTCTGGAGAGTAGATAAATGCTGGGCCAAGCAATGGCTGTAGAATCCTGTGATTGCAAAGAGAAAAGAAATTGCTGCTGCCCCAGACCCATGTCACTGGAGGCCAGGAATGTTGGATTGGGGTTGTTGCCTTCTGACTGGCATAAATTGGAGGAAAAATAGACAGTGCAATACAGGTACGGGGAGTTTCTAGGAGCTCCTCAGAAAAATGAAGAGTTAACAGCCCAGAAAGCTGTAGATAGGCTTTTGGGCTCAGCTTATGGTGTTAGATAGGTACTTGAAGTGTTTGTCCTGTCTTGCTGTCATTAGATTAATTTTGCTATTTTAAAGTTTTTCTTCACTGACAACATGTGTGAATCTGCATTCTATGGGAGGCTGAGTGTGCCTCCTGTGTTGGTATGATCTATGTTTGTATGATCTGGAGATCTGCTCTCTCCTGAACTTTTACAATGCTTTTGTGTAGTGAAGAAAAATAGGTTGAACTTCAATAATGCCCCTGCACCCAACTCTTCCAGAGAGTAGCAATGAGATAATAGGATGAATTTATTTAAATTATCCTTAAATATTAAGAAAGCTACAGTTCCAGTATAACACACTCAACATGAACCTTTGTACTCTCTTTCCTGTGCTAGCTAAGGCATTGAGTTATTATGATTCAATGAGTTGAGGCATGAGATTTTGAATGAATTCTAAATTAAAAACACATTTCTCTATGTATATGAATAAACAGTTGTTTTGACAAAATGTATTGTGAGTTCCACGTGGCATCACTAAAATAGCCCCAATCTTTTTCCCTTTCATAGTCTCTTGAAGTGCAAGAACACCTTATATTTTAGCTGTCATCTTAATGGTAGATATTATTATAGGGGAAAAAGAGCTAATATCAGCTGCTTTTAATTTAGGCAGGATTTCTTTTACATTAAGACAGAGAATTTTTCCTCTGTAACCATTTTGACTGGAAGTCATAGGGCCTTTGCCAAGAAGTTTCAATTATGCTTTTAAACTATAAATCCTAGGAGTCTTGAAATTACAGGGTGTGGGTAGCGATATGTTAAATGTTTTACAAGTGAGGAGAAATTAGTGCTTTTTGGCTTATCCTGAGTGCTGTTAAGAAACAAAACTGTTCTTTTGCTGAAGGTAAAAGTAGTTCCTTCCAAAGAAGTCTGTTAAAACTTGAAAGCGTTTTCGTAGAGTTCTGTGAAAATGACACGCAAATAACTGCAGAATATTGAGAATAAAGCCAGCCACAGAGCCTCACCCAGGACACGTTTATCAGGAGGACATGGTGCAAACACAGTGTAAAATGTTTTGGCTGCTAGAGCAACCATGGGATTATTTGGGGTGTGTATTAACTCTACCCACCTAACAAATTTCCCATGTGGTATTTGGGTGGGGGAAATGAAAAACTTCCCTTTTGTCAGGTATGAAACTATTTTTCAGTTTGAGGTTAAATGTATGCCTTGGTCGTTTGGGTGGAGGACACCAACAGCTGCAGCCTTAAAGGAGAGGGTATTTCAGCTGGGCCAGGAGAGACTTCTCCACACCTTAGACTTGCTCATATCATACTAATAGGGACAAAAGATGCTGTGTCAAGAGACAGTATAAAAGACTATTCATAAAGCCTTCCTTCAAGTGAGGCAAGTTTCACTGCAATCCTGCTGTTACAAATACTGTCTTTGTTAGTCATCAATAGCAAAATCAATCCTGCATGAAACAAGTGCAATCCAGCTTGGCTGTGATCAGATGACTCTACTTCTATCACATTAGCCAGACTATACAGGAACTGAGTTTGTTTTGGCATTATGTATTTTTCCAAAAGCAGGAGAACAAATAACATCAGCTCTGGTATCAAAATGAAATGGTGAAGATGAGCAATACCTACTCCAGTGGAAAATATTTGTACAAATTCAACCCTTCAGATATTTTTGGAGGGGGAAAAAAAAAAAAAAGTGAACCAGCTGAATGAAATCATATAGAATCAGCCTTTTACAGCATATAGCTTTCATGTTTTGAACCAGGAGCCCTAAAGCTGACATTCTCTGCCTTATATATCTATAGCCTAAAGTAATAAAACACACAGAGTTCCTAAAGTCCCCTGTTATGGGTACATAAATCCTTGCACTTCAGAATAACCGACAAACTTGCAGGTAAACATAACAAGAGTCATATTCAGGGTTGCTATTGACACTTGCTGAAAATCTTTCAGGTGCCTCAGTCCTTAAGGCAGTCAGTGAGTTTATTACACTTCCTCCTTTCACAGTAGAAGTAGGGCTCAAAACCTAAGAATGAGACCTAGCTCTTCAATTTGCTAAGCTTTGTCTAAAAAATTGTGTTGACTCATTCATTTTTCTTTAATTAGCATTAGCAATAATAAACCATTAATACTTTTCTAACCAAAGCTTTGGCCTTTGGAGTACAGTAAGAAATCAAGGGCAATTCGCTTTTCCCAAGTGAATTATTCCAGCCTGTAACCTATGGGAAGCAGGGAATACATTCCTGTTGCACTTCTGAGTGCTGAATGAGGGATAGTCTGCAACTGGGGTTCTTAATCACAACTGCAAAATTACAAATCAGCAACAACTTTTATTTCAGTCGTGGCCTAATTAGAGCCAGTACACAGCAGGCTGCCGTGCTGACATTGGATGAGCTGATGAATGGCAGCATAATCACCTTTTTCCATCAAATGTGAGCTACTGTGCTCACTTCAGGGGTAACTTGGAGAAATGTTAGGCATCTATGATAAACAGGAGATGAAGATTAGGTAGTTTAATAGTCTTTCCTCTAAAGTCTGTGGTTCTAGAAGAACTTGTGACTAAAGAAGGTGTGAAATGGATTCTCCTTAGCTTCATGCTGTGTTTGTCTTTAAGGTTTGTGTTTTTTTCAAGATGATGTGTGGTTATTATTTATAGAACTCAGGAGAATTTACCTGGATATGATTAGATTTCTCTGCAAGGCTCATACAGCAATTCCAGACATTTCTAAAACTTCCATGAAGCAAAAGGGAGCTGGAAGTGCACCACACATAAACTGAATATAAACTGTGTCCAAGAGCAAAGCTCATGATCAGAAGTTACTCTTATGAATTTGACCTTACCTTTTTTCCGCTCCCTCTCCCCAGGGTCATTCAGAATTATATTTCAGTGATTCATGTTTCCTAAATTTCTGTTCAGTAGGACATGTTTTGCTACCTTGCTCTTGACATTTCACAATAATTCAGCTGGATATAGCAGCTATTACAAAACCTGACAAATGAAATTTTTAAGGTAATCTGAGAGATTTTTTTTAAGCAGGAAATAATCTGATTTTGCAATTTGTTTCACATTGATAGGGGTCAGTACAGGAAAACAAAGGAAACAAATAATCAGGCATGCATTAATGCATAAGAAAGCTGTAAGATATTATAATCCATGTGGGTTTTCAGTATGTGACCCCCTACCTTTTGTCCCATTATATCTGTTTCTGATATCTGGTGAGAAAGCTGGTCCTGACCTAACAGAGCCATCCGTGTGTTCTGTTCATAAGCCATTAACTGATTCCTAGAATTGAGCACATCAAAACAATTTTGTAATTGTTTTTTTTTTCCAGACCATCCCAACTAAGCAAAGAACATCTGTTTGTGCTGAAAGCTGAGCTCATATTTAAGTATATAGCTAAGCAGCAGCATTAATTTTTAACTTCCTTTATGAAACAGTTCAGAGTAAACAAAGCTCAGTAATCCAGAAATAACTGGGAGATAGAACTTGAAAACTTGGCTCAGTTTGTTTCTAGGATATGAGATAAATGTCTGAACCTAAAGTTACTTCCCACCCTTCAGAGATAAAAAGGTCAGGAAACATCCTTTCATTCTGCAAACATGCGGACCCAAAGACAGAGAAATGCTTTAAAAATCAGATCTGTATCCTTACTCTTCTTAGGTCATGAACTCTTTTTTATTAATATTTACTGTCAGAGTATTCAGATTATCTGAACAAAAAAAAGTGTCACTCTTGCTAATGTAGAGGGTAACTGTGTTCTGTCAAATGCCCAGTGGCTTGTCTTCTTTTTTTTCTATTGACCTGTGATACATACTTGTAAAGAATAAAAAGAATTCATTTATACACCAAGGGAATACTCTAGAAAATTTTGGAAATAAAAAGCTTTGGGGATTTATGTGTCAGACTAGGGCATCAGTTTCATGTTCAACTGAGGCTTCTTATCTTTATCCCACACTACCTAGAAGAATATAAATCTATAACAGGAGAAGTACCACAGATGCTGTAGTTTACAATATCTAGAAGAAATAACAGAGGCAGAGGAGGCATAAAAGGATAATTTTGCTTATACAAAATAGCAGCTTGAAAAATAAAACCAGGAAAACAAACAAGCAGATGGAGAAGGCGAAGTCTGCAAGACACAGCTGTGCAAAGTATTTAAATATCCAGATGCAAAGCAGCTTAAGGGTCAGGGACAAGGAAAGGACACAGAATGCTCTTAGCAGCTCTGTAGCATGATTGAGTAGTCTGCTTTAAAATTCCAATCACACCAATGATTGTTGATTGTCCAGCTTTCTGTCAGATTTAGCTGGAATCTTAGGTTTTGTTAGAAATCCAGACTCCTGAAACACCTGAGCAGCTTTTAATATTTGTTTGTTGCTATTTACATGGCAGTAAAATAATTAGGAAAAAGAAAGCTTTTTCAGTTGGTCTTTACTCAATTCTTTCTTAGCAAAAGGAAGAATAAGCCTTTTTTTTTAGAATTTTCACAGTTGTTTTCTGAAGCAGTTAGTACCATAATAATAATTTATGCTTTTACTGTATACTGCCTTCATCTAAGGGATTCAAGTGCTTCATGAATGTTAATTAGGCATCTGCAGGCATCTGTTAGGCACCACCAGTTGCTAGAAGATGATTTGGGTCTATCATTAGCTGAAAAGAGTCCACCTGCCTACTTTGCTTAGCATGTTGTAAAGGGGGTTTAAGGGAGGATATCTGCAAATTGAAATGTGCAAAAGACAGATTTTACTCTAAAATGTAGCTGCAGTGGAAAGTGTTAACTTAAAATGAGTTCCTGAATAAGATTTTATTACTGCTTTGATTATCTTCCTGGGCTTTGGACTCCCTCCTGAGCTGGCAGATGTCCCCTCATATCATGTCATTGGCTGAAAGACAGATTTTCATTCCTACCCTCAGTCATGTTGCAGGTTCTTCAGTAGTTTTGGGATCCTGTTCAAGGCTACAGATTCATTTCATAATCCCTCTACAGACAGGTTCAAATGCCCCAGCTGTTTTCCAGCTTCTTTCCCATCTCCTCCATTGCCTTCCTATTCTGCCTTTGTTCTCTTCCAGGTGTAAGATGGTCCATGTGCCTGTTGTGGCCCCTTACAGAGCTGGTCACAGTCAGGAGGAGGCATTAAAGTCAATTTTGTGACTCAGCCAACTGAGGAAGGGGTCCCACCTGACCTGGGTTTCACAAACAGACCAGGACTTGTGATTGATGTGATGATTGGAGGTTATCTTGGGCACAGTGATCATGAAATTATAAAGATGCTTAATTCCCAGAGAAGTAAGGACGAGTGCCAGGAAAACTGCTACCAGTTTGGATTCCCAGAGGGCAATTTTAGTCTCTTTAGGAGACTGATTGAGAGAGTCCCTTGGGGAACAGTCCTGAAGAGTAAAGAAGTCCAGGAGGATGTTACATTCTTCAGGAAGGAAATCTTAATGGTACAGGAGCAGGCTGTCCCCATGTGCCAAAAGATGAGCCAGTGGGGAAGAAGACTGACACGATTGAACAGAGAATTTGGCTAAAACTCAGTAAAACACCCCCAGTGTTTATGACCTTTGGAAAAAGGGGCAGGGAACTCAGGAGGACTATAAGGATTTTGTGAGGTTTTTCAGGAGGAAAATTTGAAAAGCCAAAACTCAGCTAGAACTTTTTCTGGCTACAGATGTAAAACATAATAAAAAAGCTTTCTATAAACACTTTCGCAACAAAAGGAGGGCCAAGGAAAAACTCCATCCTTTATTGCTTGTTGGGGCAAACATAGTGACAAAGAAGGAAAAAAAATCTGAGGTACTTAATGCCTTGTTTGCCTCAGCCTTTAATAGCAAGAGCAGTTGTTGGAATACCAGGCCCCCTGAGCTAGAAAACAGGGATGGGGAGCAAAAGGAAATCCTCATAATCCAAAGGGAAATGGTCAGTGGCCTGCTACACCACTTGGAAACACAAAAGCCTATGGGGCAAGATGGGACCCTTTCAAGGATACTGGGGCAACTGGTGGAAGTGCTTGATGATTGTATTCAATGATCTTAAAGATCTCTTCCAACCTAAATGAGTCTATTATTCAGTCAACAAATTATTCACCCTTCTTTTCAGGGTGAAAACTACACGTTACTGTATTTTTCAGTAATGGCTTCTTTTCACCTTACAAGGGCTTCAGAAACAAGATAAATAATAAGAGAGAGCCAGGGGCAATGAAAACTGAGCTTGGAAGTCACATGGGAGCTACAGTTGTAAGCATGGCACTTAAACAAACATACTGCAGTAACCTGCATTCCTCATAGGGGAAACCTGCAAAGCACAAGGAATATTGTTTTCCTAACTTCTGATTTCATAATTAAGGCAAGAAAGTGCATTTAGATGTTGAAAACACACACACAGGTATTTCCTGTGTCTAGAGAAACAAAAACAGAAAGGCAATATGAAAGTATTTGAATGAGGGAAAGCTTCTGATTGTTCACTATGCATTTTCAAATCTATTAAACTTGTATTTCAGTTTGGTTTTAATTTGCAGGCTCTTTTTGTAGGACTCAAAGATATCAGCTCCCATTCACATACTAGTGTGTTTGCATTAAACAAGGTACTATGTCTTCCACTTAAGGATTTTTTTATGCTGCTATTACAGACAGGCTATATATTAGAGGTCTGATTCTGTCTTTTCTGGGTTGGTCACTATATAGAGGCAGGAGGAAGCCCTGAGACTCTGGTCCTTACGTCCTAATTTTCATGAAATCCCATTGTCATACAAAAAACACCCTAAGAAAGTTGGTTTATCCCTAGGCAAGTTTGGTGTACACGGATCCAACAGAATTAGTATTATTTTACTGTGGATGGCTGGGTGGGCCAACTCAAAAATTATTTGAGTTATATGGGCAGAATAAGCCCATGTCTTATAATTTTAAGGATTGATTTTAAAGCTTGCAAAATCTGATATACTAGTGTTGGTTATCCTTGAGTTATATCACAAACTGTGTCTTAGATGTGCCAGAATGTCATTGGGCTGTTCTGAGTTCCTTGATAAGGACAGAGGCTCCTGTGTCTGAGCTGGTCTGTAGTGATGGTTTTAAGGATGTATATCACCTAATGTTATCCCAGAAGCCTGGAAGCCTGTTTAGCACAGCCCACACAGCCATGCCAGCTGGGGAGGCCTGGTGGATCCTGCTGGATATCTGGGAGAAAGCACTGCTGCCATCACATAGCCCACCAAGATCCCCCCGTGCCTAAGAGGTGTCGGTCTGGCCCCAGGCTGCGGCACTGCTCACTTGTCTGTACACCACACATTTCAGCTCTCTCCAGAGGCTAATTTGCCCAGGGATCTGAGGTCCAAGGCAGTGCTGCAGTGTAGCTCCCTGCCCCAGCCTGGCTCCTGTCCCAGCACCTCTGCTCCCCCAGCGTGGCACAGACACCGAAGTTCTCCTGGCGTGGGTGCGCTCCTCCCCAGCCCTTCATTGTGGGGGCAAACAAGGGCAGTTCAAGAACTGCTCTCTACATATAGCTGCAGCATCTTTTCCTAGTTATTAAATGAATAATGCTTTCATTTTACAGACTGTTAACTAAAAGAAAGAAAAAAAAAAGGAAAGGCATGACTGTCAACTACATTCCTTTTCCCTTGCATTCAAGAAATGAAGCTAAAGCATTGCTGAACATGGAAGCAATTAGTTCTTTATCAGCTACCTAAGACAAACATACCCACTGAAGAACAAAACCCCAAAAACATGTTAGGCAAAGCTACCTCAAAATCTGTAGACATTTTTTGGTTTTTAATTCTTAAAATCCCTTGGATCCCAACTATTTTTGTTTTGTTTCCTGTCATCAAACTCTTGGTGGGCGAGGATTTCTTTTGTTGCACAGATTTTGCACATGATTTTTTTTTTTTCTTTTCTCTTTAGAAAAAACTTCAAAACTAACATTGTTTTCAGAGCCTTTTCTTCCTATGTCCTCCTCAAATCCTTTTTCCTGAGGGACATCCTTGTTCATGGTAGCTCACTGTAAACAAAAGATGATATCAAAGTAATTGCTTCAAATATAATTGAAGACAGATTTCTTCATGTACAACACTTAGTAATGTCTGCATGCACATAATACTTTTGCACACTTTGTTAATGCTTAGGAAATTATCATCTTTTGTAAGAAACAAAAGGGACTAAATGAAAACCACACAAGTTTATTACTTAAAAGAGATTGGAAGCTTGTAAGGTACATCCAGTGCTTTTCCAAACATGGTCTGTGGCTGCACCTCACCAGATTTTAGTATCTCACCCCTTGCAGATTTTGTGTTTGAAAGGTTTTATCATCCAATCCTCCATATGCTATCACATATTTCCTGATAGTTTGTTTTTTTTACAGAACACCCAGAAGGCTGCTTGGGGGGCCTCCTGTTCTTTGGTCAATCTGTAATATGTTCTGCTTTCATTCCTTCCTGTTTGGAAGTCTGTTTTCTTGTTCATTTGTTATTGTTTCCATTCACAGTTTTAAAAAATTGCAATAGGTATTGTAAGAACAAGGAGCAAGGAGTATTTATTTTATCACCACTGGGCCATTCCACCTTTCCCTCTCCTTATCCAGTAGGTAGGAGAGGGGACAAATACAGAAGTACAATTCAAGACATTTTGCAGTTACAGGAATACTGATTTTAGCTGGCTTGAAACTGCAAATTTTGATTACTTTTACTGGTTTATGTGTAAACAACAAAGGGTGTTTTACCATAATATATTTTGACAAAAAGAGATATCATTCCAAATATTTTTATTCTTATTATTTGAGACCAGAAATGACAAAAGCAAGCCAGAAAGAAAAGAAAAAATATATAAAAGAAGGATTTTGGATCAATTTTAAACAATATATTTTGTTTATTTGCAAAATATTTCTTGTGCTCTTCATCATTAATAGTCTCACCTCTTTTCCTGTGTAAAGAAAAGAAATATTCTTTCCCCAAAGGTTACTTGAAATAATTTTTCTATCATGCCAGAAGTAGATCTTGTCCAGATAAGACTCAGTGGAGATTGTGAGTATCTCTGAATTTATGGATTTATGATTTTTGATGGTTCATCATATAGGAAATAAATCGTGACTTTTAACTAATACACCAATTATTAGTTAATATCTGTTTATTAGTTAATATCTGTAGGCACATAATGTTGCTGTTCTCCCTTCCATACCCATTCATATTCAAACTGAAAATCTCATGCTTTCACACAGTGGTTGTATGAGACAAAGTATAATGAGATGTCAACCTTGATCCAAATCTGCTTGTTTTAGCTTACTGCAAATAGATAATAGCAACAGTAGTTTAAAGACAGTGGGTGGGATCCTCTTCATGTAACTTGGGAATATAATTGCACTTTAATTATAGACCCTTCAGGCGAGATTTCATTTCATGTAAATTTGTTTGCTACACAGATGTCTGCATTTCAGCTATTTATTGTGGTTTTCTTCATAATTCTTGGAGAAAAGAGAGGCACTTAGAGGCAAAATTCTGATCAGTTTTAGAATGAGATGCATCACTCCCTTCAAGAAAGCGAGAACTTTGAAGTGATGGGACACAGATGGGCTCAGAGGTTTCTGCCTCAATGAGCTCATACAGTTTACACGTGGAAGACAGGTCTCCAGGAGAAATGAGATACCACTGTGTGACTGGTGCTTCAGATAGAAATTTAAATAAGGTTTTGAGTATCAGCTTCTGATCTCATGGCAGTGGTGATCGTGGTACTGATGGGCAGCCTTTGAGAAAGCTTCCTCTGATTAGATTAGGATTATTACAGATTTACTGACTAAACAATGAGAAAACAAGCTCTTAAAGAAACTAAGTTTTCTGACCTTCCTGGGAACACATAAGATAGAACTTCTAGTAGAGCTGAATACACAATGAATAATTTCATGACTAAAATAATTTTCCTTTGAAAATATATATCTTTCTCACAGATAGCTTTTTTCTAGTAGGTAGAGTAGAAAATATAATCAGTCTTTGTAAGTCTAGTGGTATTTTGTGAAATTCAGAAAACATATTTGGCTGAATTTTCTTTTCTTGCTTTGGAGTTCTGGCTGAGATAAAAGCTTATAGTTGGGTCTGTGAACATCTGCAAAATTTGTGGATATCAAAACTGGTATGAGCAGTGTAAAAATATTAATAGAGGAATTGCCTTTTGCCTTTCAACCTTTTTCAGGGCTCTCGTATTTATGACAAAGTATATATCAACAGATCTGCCCAGAGGATCATCAGTTACCTTTTGTTCAGCCTGCTTCTGGAATATTGTCTTTGACTCTCTTGGTCACAGTCACAAAACATGTAAAAGGTAATTTCAGAATTAGGGTATCATGTGTACAATTTGGCTTTGGACTTAGGAAAATCAGTTAAGCAAATCTCTGCAAATTTGATAAAACCACACTATCAAGAAAATCACTAGAAGAACAAAAAGAAAGACTTTCCTTAATGTAAAATTAGAATTACTGAAATTTTCACATTTGTGTGAATATAAGTTAAGCTTTTTTTTTAACATAGCACCCCTAAATTAAGATGCTGCTGGCCACTGAAACCTGATGCTGAATCATGAACCTTCTGACTGTATCCCTCCTTTTTCTAGAACCACAGCAGTGCTCACAGCTATACTCTAGACCATGAAGAGCAGCAGTTTCTTAAGGATTTATTTTCTTTTATCTACAACTGACAGCAGTGCCTTTCACTTACTAATATGTTTTTCTTTTAGCACATGTACATTATTTGACAGGAACATGGAAATGTTGGTTGGAAAGATGCAATTTAATTTTATTTCATATAGTTAGAAAGACATGATAGCCATTTAAAGACAAGGAGTAAAAATCCACAAGAGAAGAAAGATATATGGCTTTGATTTCACCCTCTAATTAGTTGCATTGCCCAAGCCCAGAGCTGTATACCATGAAAGAAGGCTTAAAAGTGATTGTGTGATGACAGTTATGTAGCCATTACTCATTTATCCCAAAGCAGCAAACTTATGCTCTGCAACAGCTTTTTCTAATTTATTTTTTTATTATTTTTCTCTGTATTGTAAAATGAAATAAATACAATGGCAGTAAGTTCCAAAATATAAAAACTTTACAGACGTATTTTCTTCTGCCTTAAGAAAGGATGCAGATGTTCTTTCTGTAATAGTTCACTAATGCAGCTCTGCTCACAACTTGTCAATAAAAAATAACAAAACCTAAATTTGTACTCATTGTTCAACCAATTATGTAAAGTGTTAAAAAAAATTTAAAAATTAAATTAGGGTGAATCATTCTGAAAATAATTGTTAGTTTGAAACAAAA
The DNA here is from genome assembly GCA_013396995.1 of Dicaeum eximium. Lineage (NCBI taxonomy): Eukaryota > Metazoa > Chordata > Aves > Passeriformes > Dicaeidae > Dicaeum > Dicaeum eximium. Next base: position 1,037,643 of record VWZP01004265.1, on the reverse strand, counting down.
AAATGTTAGTTTGAATTTATCTTTTCATAGACTAAGTTTATTAAGAGTTTTCTTACTACTGAGAACTAGATCCAAAGCAGGTCAGTCTTCTGCAGACATGCACATTCTGTGGGTTAAAGGAAGTATTTCAGCCTGCTGATAAGCTCTTCAGAATCAATGAAATGGAATGCTAAAAAGGGGCAAAATGTCACTTATGATGAACCCATGAAATGGAGACCATTTTCCATTGAGTTGTCAGGATGAATAGAGGGTGTGTGTGTAAACTGCAGCACAGACATACCTCTTACTTCTGAAAATAAGTAATAAATCATGCATACCACTTGCTCGAGGACTTCACTTTTAAAACCATTATACCTCCTTTTTTTCAGCTTTGCTCAGAGAATTTGTGGCTGCCCCATCCCTAGAAGAGTTTGAATCCAGGTTGGACAGGGCTCTGAGCAACCTGTTCTAGTGAAAGCTGTCCCTGCCCATGGCAGGGGATTGGGATTAGATGATCTTTAATGCCACTTCCAACCCAGGCCATTCTGTGATTCTGTGATACCTAAAAAAGTTGCCTGAAAAACCCATTTAAAGGGAACTAGGTCAACATTTAAAGATTAGGGTATAGCAAAGTGTAAGCAAAGAGGAATAGGAGTAACATAATTTTATTCTTCTGTACATTAAGGTGCTTGGCTCTCTGGGAACTTCTACACTTTTCAGGAAGCAGTTCATGATGCAAAGGTGATTTCTGACAAAAGTAAACCACACAGGCCACTTAGCTGAACTAGTCTTTGCTTTGATATATTCCTCTCTTAGTTCCATAATACTTGTATAAGCAATATGTAGTAGGCACCCCAAGAGGGAATTAAAAATAACAAAAAAGTAAAAAGCAACAGAAAAGGGAAAGCCAGAAAGCAAATAAAAGGCTCCTTCCAGATTCACTCAACACTGAGATTTCACAAAAAGTTTCTATTTTGTCCTATTTCTTACAAGGGTTTGATCAAAATGTTTGGACATATCAACTTTTTTTTTTATTTTCTCTTTTCATCTTTTTTTCCCCTTCTTGTTTCACACTGAATTTTCCTAATATGTGCTGTAAAAATACAATCATGTTTTTGACAGCAAAATCAATTATATGAGATAGAAAGGAGAGGAGAATCACAGCACATCAGGAAAGAATAAAGCATTTATATGAAGTGCCAAACAGACAAGGGAATTTGCTTTGAGGCCTTCTCAAAGCAGGGAGGTGGAGCTCTCTCTCCATGGCTGCAGCTGCCTAAGGGCAGGGCAGGGCTGGGAGAGCCATGGGCTGGAGCTCCAGGTGCTCTTGACCCCAAAGGAAGCTTAGAACAGCCCCTCTCCTAGTGTAAACACCTTGGCTGTGCATCTGTGGCTCACCAGAATGAATCTGAGCCTAGCAGCAGCACACTGCAAAGGAGTTAAAGGGCATTTTGATTATTTTTTATTTATAAAGACCTTCTGGTGAATGAATGTGATAAAAAAGTGCTTATGTGAATGTCTAAAACACATGCAGTATCTGATATAATGTTGGGTAAATCCCTTTAATCCTGCCTCATAACAAACACATTACACAGCCATGCTCAGCATTAATTTAGGAATGAATTCTGCATGAGAAATCATATTCCTCTAAAATCTGTTATGTTGCAAAAGTTCCAGGGATTAGGTTTACAATTTAATCTATTTACAGCTCAGTTAAAATGTACACCCATTTGAGTTTGTCTGATGGAAATACTGAGCACAACTCACTAGTTCTGTAATTTGTATTTTATTAAACTCTGTCAAAATACAATTTATGGCTAAATCGAGACAGCCTTGAGACATGAAAGCAGAAATCTTTTGTAGGTGGTATATGACAGATGTTAGTCTGAGTTTGCTTCTCATGTTCACAATGCATAATTTGCATGAGAATAAGCACCCTGACTTCAGCTAATTGATATGTGCCTCTAAGTGTCACATCAAACCTCTCTGCAGCAGGGCAGGCACCTTCAATGGTGCAGGTGCCACCCTAAAATAACATTCCAAATGCACAGCCCTGCTCTAACCTATCACCAGTTTCAGCCCACTGCTGAGGAAGCTTTAAATTGAAGGCATCCCTTTTATTCCTCACAGCCCTTAGGAGAACTATACTGATCTAAACATGAGCTAAACACTCCACACTATTCCTGAGCACCTGAGCAGGGTTTGCTAACATAGAGAAGATGAGAATAGAAGAACTGAGTCTGGAAATAGAGAGGGTAGGTTGTCCCAGGCTCGGATATTATTTGGTAAGGATGAAAAGGGTTTTCTGAGTGTTCAGGGAATCAGTCATCTCTAAATTATACAATGAATGGTAGTCCAATTTTAATTACTGGTACTCTATCTATACGGCATTTGAACCTTCCCACATGCCGCCTTCTAAAAGTGGGTTTCTGAAATAATTTTCTCTGTAAGTGCTGCAAGGATCCAATTAGAGGAAATTGCTTGATTTCTGACTCCTTTTGATCAGTCTTTGGTAGTGGCCCATTTTGGAATCCCTCAGGAGCTTTCAACTTCATTGACAGTCCGGAAATAATGCCTCGGCAGGATGTCACTTGGTGCTCAGAGCTCTGATACACCCTCTATTCAGGCACCTGTACTAGACATTATCAGGCCACAGCAAGAGTCTTTTGGTAACAGCAATAAAGGCAATGAAAAAAAAATAGGAGTACTGGAATTGTTAAGCACTTTCCAAAGTGCTTCAGTTTCTCAAAGAAGAAACAGCTGACTCCTGTCTTCAGAGAATTATGTTGTCTTGCTGAAATCAATAGAAAGCTCTAGTTTTTAACTTTTTGTATGCTTAGGAGATTCCAAGAAGAAGTGTTCATGACATAGGATAGATACAATTCTCCTTTAAAAGGAATTTACAGAATAAGCACCACACCTCTTTGCAGAAGAAAGGGACTTGCGTCATTATGTTAGAGAGAATTGAGGAGAATTCTGGTTTTCTTTTGGCCATTAGGCAAACAGTGGGAACAACCCAAGTACTTTTATATTCAGATGGAACATATCAATACCATATGAAGTAAAATGTCCTGCTCTGTTCACAGAATCATATTTCCTACATTTCCACTGTGTAGTTTTTTCTGTCTTCTGAAAGACTCTAGTGATAAAAAGCTTGGGAGAACTTAGAGATTTCAGCAGTCACATGGGTTTCAAATGAACAATATTGGGATAACTATAGCAGTTCTCAAATCAGAAGAATTCCACAACTTCTGCCTATAGACTGGTGTTTTCTTCCTTCAGCTGAAAAGAAGACACAACTTGCAGGATATTAAACACCCTCCAACTTGGATATAACACCTTGGCTGCAGCCTCTATGTTGCACCTATCTGAGATTACTTAGTGTTTTCAAAGAAAGAGACAGAATGAAAAGTCCCTTCCTCTGGAAAATAACCAGAAAAACAAAAACCAAAATCAGTTGCATGTGGCAAACATCACCTCAGAATATGCCTTTGAAGATTAGAACTAGCTAAGAAATTATCCTGTCAGAAGCGAATGTGTTTTTGGAGTTTCATCTTGTGAAAAAGGTAGTTTTTAAATCATAGCATAATTCTTTTTTCACTTGTCCTTTTTTCCAGTGACAAACCAAACCAAAAATCTTGTTATTTGAAAAGTTTGGCAAGACTCTATAGTGCCATAGTACTTCAACAAAAAATGCATTTTTCTACAGTTTCCCTTCAGTTTTCTCAAAGTGTGAATGCTATACTATGTAAATTTGTCAGGTGCTTGTGAAATGTTTGTATTTAACTGCTTCCTTTTTATAAATGCATCTATTAACTTTTCAGCTGATAGTGATTTCATTTTAAGGGTGTTTTAGTCCCAATGGGAATGAAAGAACATGCTGGCCAGATGAGTTAGTGTTGTCAATATTCTTAAAGCAACTGGCTTTACTGGAGAGAACTTCTTTAGGATTAATTACAGTAATAAAATAAAAGAGCTAACACTTCTGTAAGTTCTTACATTTTCAATGCCTTTGATACTTAACATACATATGAATTAATGATCATCCATGTGAATGCTATAGCAATTTACATCAGCTGAGTATAAGATTTCAAAGTAGCTCTTCTACAATGAAACTTACTTGTTGGGAAAAAAATCAAAATAAAATCCCAAAATGTAAGTGGAAGATGCTTTTAGAAAAAAAAAAGAAAAACAAAACCCCAGATGATTCAGAATAAATTATTGTGTCAAACTCTTTCCAAGAAAGTCTGTGCTAACTTAACTAGCATGGCTACAAATTGCCCTTTAACATCTCAGTCTTTCTTTGTGAACTAATGGCAGTCTAGTGCTCAATACCAGCCTCTGTTAAAAACAAGTTTAACTTGATGAGTCACATACTCATTAAATGTTAGTTTTAAATGCATCTACCAAGATAATATGAATGGTCTCTTCAGCTACTTGCTGAATTTTTAAATAGCTTGCCCCAGTTCTTCCATGAGTTATGTTGGTATAAATCAAGAATAATAATACAGAGGTGTGAAAATTGCTTAAATGAGGTTGTCATCAAGGTAATGATGCTTAAGAGGCTGCCTAGAACAGAGGCTAGACAGAAATAAAGGAATAAAGTAGGTATTTATTAAAAAAGGCTTCAAAGGATACACCCTGGGCAGTACAAGAGCCCGGCCATGGATCCACCCAAGATGGACCCAAGATGGACTCATGACCAAGTCATGAGTTTTCACACATTTATGAGCTTTGGTCCATTTACATTTGGGGTTAATTGTCCAATTACAGCTTCAGGTTATGAAGTCCCATCCTCCCAGATTGCTCTCCTCAATTCACTCTTGTTTACACTTTTTGGGTCCCAAGCTGCAACGGTGTCCTTGGTTCTTGGGCTGGAGAAGGATTTCTTTGTCTAACTAAACTGTGAGGAGAACTTGCTAACACTTCATATGAAGTTCAGAGTTATATACTAATGTAGTACAGAATCTGGATTATATGAAAGCTAAAACTTAAAGCATCAGTAATACCGTAGAGCTTTTTGGGAAAACTTTTGGCCAGTACACATACTCTAGATTGAAATGTTTGCTTTTCTTAATCATAAAATCAAAGNTCCCAGATTGCTCTCCTCAATTCACTCTTGTTTACACTTTTTGGGTCCCAAGCTGCAACGGTGTCCTTGGTTCTTGGGCTGGAGAAGGATTTCTTTGTCTAACTAAACTGTGAGGAGAACTTGCTAACACTTCATATGAAGTTCAGAGTTATATACTAATGTAGTACAGAATCTGGATTATATGAAAGCTAAAACTTAAAGCATCAGTAATACCGTAGAGCTTTTTGGGAAAACTTTTGGCCAGTACACATACTCTAGATTGAAATGTTTGCTTTTCTTAATCATAAAATCAAAGAACCATGGAATAATAGAATGGCTTAGGTTGGAAAGGACATTAAAGATCATTTAGTTCCTCACCCTGCTCTTGGCAGGGATGTCTTCCAATAGACCAGGTTGCTCAGAGCCCCATCCAGCCTGGCCTTGGACACTTCCAGGGCTGGAGCATCCACAGCTTCTCTGGGCAACCTGTCCCAGAGTCTCACCACCCTGGCAGTAATGAATTTCCATCTAACATCTAATCCAAACCTACTTTCTTTTAGTTTGAATCCATTCCTCCCTGTCCTGTCACTACATGTTCTTGTCACCATTACTCTCCACCTTTCTTGTAGGTTCTCACCAAGTCTGGAAGGAGGTTCTATATTACATTCTAATGTAGAATTTTAACAGATTTCTTTATTCCTTGCATTTTTTTCAAAGAAGTGAGGATTTAATATTAACACATGAAAGAATTAAAACTGTGTGAGACTCTGGTAAACTCTATTTTTATTTTCTCTATTATGTTGCATCATCTCACTTCGAGCACTGAAATAAAACAGATGGAAAAATTGTAGTGTGACATTTGCACCAGCAAAGTACTGAACTACATGAGGCAATTACACTGATTTGAAGATGGTTTCCTGAGTGCCAGTACATTTCCAGTGGAGCAACTTTTGTGTTGAGAAACATCCACGACTACAAGTGGCTTTCAAATCTGAGGTTTGAAATGCGTGTTCTGTATTCTGCACTCTGCATCCCAATTAGATTATTTCCTTAAATTTCCTGGATTCATTGGAAAAAGAGTGTTGTTTTTGCCAGATTTTCTACAAGAGAAACCTGAGCCTGTTTTCCGGGAGACAGAAAAAATTTTAAAAGTGTCAATTAAAGGCTAACTTCCCTAAAGCAATACTATATTTGGTCAAGCCCCATGACTCATCTTTGCTAGAAATACTACAGTGATATCACAAAGTCCATTTCCTTCTTGTTCCAAGTAGGTTTAGTCTTCTAACTATACAGGGAATTCAGTTTTCTGAAAGCTCTTTGATTTCTAAGGCAGCAATATTTCCTAATGCATTGGATATGGAGCAAAGCAAGCATCAAGCAGCTCTTCACTCACTGTAGCAATTTTAAGCTTCTGTTTTCTCCACTGGCTGAGCCAAAATTTGTAAGATCAACTCAAAAAACAGCCCCTGTAACCTTTATAAAAAGGTCTAATGTGAAAAAACCAAAACCTTTTTTTTTTTAAACTTTATTTAAGGCTATTTATGTAAATCTTTAGATGTGTTTCTTTAAAAACATCCCATCTCTTGATCAAAAATATTAGCCTGGAGTCTGAATTTCAATTTTTCATTCTGTAAATTAATCCAACTTAAGCTTGTATATAGGGACATTCTGGGATATAAGACAAACCTCCATGGTTTGCCTGGTGCTGGGTACACATGGCTGTTGGCAGGAACAGGTTTCAGAACAAGCCATTTTCCAGGAACAGAAGAAATAATCTGGAGAAATTTTATATTATCCCTCAAAAGAGTTAAGAAGTGCTTTATCAATCCTCCTGCTGTTGCTGTGTAAGCCACTGGAGCCTGGCTGGAGCAATGGGGCCAAAAGTAGCCAAACCTTGTGTAACTGATAAAGACAATTATCTGGCTGTATCTGTCTAGCTTCCCTTCATGCTCACTAGCTGAGAGAGGAAAGACACAACATTCAGTGATGATGGGAAGCACCTAAACCAGGAATGCAGTGTCCTTGGAGACCTCCTGGGAGTGAAAATACAACTGCAGCCTGCAGCAAGAGGCAGTATTGCAGCAATAATGTCTCCTTAGCAGGGGGAAGAAGGAGCACGGCCGGGGTGTTTGGCAGAACAGTTTCATGTTCAAAATCTGGCCTACTGCTTTGAGAAAGACTAACTAATCTTCACTGATAATTCTGAGGCTAAAAATGCACAGTAGAATGGCTCCCATTAATCAACAAATGTGGAGTTTCCTGTAATTTTTAAAATACGGAATAACTGCTTTTCTGTGCTACCAGTGAGTGAAGATTTTTTCTGCATCCATGCTTTACTCAAACTGGAAGCAAATGTGTTTAGTAAGAGAAAGATTCTGAACATGTTAGTTCTGCAATAATGGTGTGAAGTCTGTGGGAGCCACTGGGTATCAAAGAAAAAGCATAGCTTGGAGAGCTGTCAGAGATCAAGTGCTTATATTTTTTAAAATAATCTCATTATTTTAACTGTTGTCAATTCTGTGATAAATACTGTGGAATATACAAGAATTCACGGCTCCTAGAAGATGTGCAGGTCACAAAAAGCAGTCACTGTGATATAAGCATAATGCTGGCAGATTTCAGTGTCACCAGTTTACAGATGAGAGTGGAGCTCATGGGAAATACAGAAGCTGTTGCATAGTTTACAATAAATTGTTAACATGGATTCCTATATGAGGGGAAAAATCAAGATAAAACATAGAATATGCTTACAAGAAAGTTGAAGAGGTACTTTTTACAGGGCCTGTAGTGATAGAACAAGGGACAAGGTCTTTAAACTAAAAGGGAGTTCATTTAGATTAAATATATGGAAAATTTCTTCACTAGGAGAGTAGAGAGGTGCTGGAATAGGTTACCCAAAGTTATGGATGTCCCATCACTGGAGTTGTTCAAGGCCAGGTTGGATGGGGCTCTGAACAGCCTGATTTAGTGAAAGGTGTCCCTGCCCATGGCAAAGAGGTTGGAACTGGTTGACCTTTAATATCCCTTCCAATCTAACCTGTTCTAAGGTTTTGATCTATGTTTTTATGACAGGGTTATTAATGTGCAGTGAACAGGGATATGTTCAGAAAGCAACTGATATTTTGGTGCATGCAAAAGGGAAGTCTTTTTTACCACAGGCATTGCAGAGAAGATCATAAAGCTGTAGATGACTGGTACTAACCATCCACAATGTGTTAATACCACGATGAACATCACTTGGTAGAGAACAGCCAAGAAAGAATCTGCTGAGTTGGCAAAAGAGTAGTATATAAATTCCTTAACTTCAGCCACCTAGATGTTAGGGACTGTTCTAATCACGTTTCTGTATTGTCTCTACAGCTAATGGAGAAGACAGAATTTAAGCCTGGTAAAAGGACCTGATGTGTTTGTAGGTGCCTGTCTCTTACAACTGGCTGATATACCAGAAAGGTGTGCTGACCTGAATGAAGGTCCCTCTGAATGAAGAAGCTAAAGAGATGAGAGAGGAACCTAAAGAAATTCACAAAAAGAAATGCAAAGCTGAAACAGTCAGTTTGGAGATGCTGTAGAGTCTTTTTTGGTGAAGATGTTCAAACCTGACCGATAGCAGTCGTGGGCACCGTGTCATAGATGACCCTGCTGTGACCAGGAAGCTTGGATTAGGTAATCTCCAGAGGTCCCTGCCAAACTAAGGATTTCAGGATTCTGTATAAGAAGCTTGTACCTAGTTCAGTAGATAACTGGGATGCTGACTTGTAAAAGTTAGGAAAGATGGCTTTTCCACAGAATGTCTTCAAACTCGGGCAAAAATCAAACAAAATTTGGGCAAGGCAGTTGATAGATTCTGGGTTTATACTGTAATTTTTACACATAAAGACAAAAATTGATTAGCAAGAATGAAAAATCACTGACTTTTACAAAGTTTCTTAAGCATCTCAGTACATCAATACTATTAAAGATGCTTTCTAATCTTATGCTCCTATAAAACTCTTAAAATCTTAAAACTCTTAATTATCTCAAAATCTGGATGGTATGTAACACTGCAAAAGAATCATTAAAAGCAATGGATCCATTAATATTTGTCCTGGTTTCTGTGCTTACTTTTCACCTTGCATATGCATGTCTTTTGCATGCAACAGAGAGTGAATAATTTCTGAGTGAAAGTATTTATCCAAAAATAACCCTGGACAGACTTAGTTATGAGGGCAACAGAAGGCAGGGACAAAAAGAGATTAAATTTAATACTTGTCAATCTATGAAGTCTTTATATTAGCTGAATTTTAAAAGTAATATTTAAGGTCTTACTGGTATTAATTAAATATGAAGCTACATACGTGTTCAATTTCCATGTGAAAAGAAGATATCAAACTACTGAAATCTTAAAGTAATACTCAGCTACTGAAATTAAAAATAGATTTTTAAGTCATGAGTTAATTAGACTCATACAAGCTTCTGCTTCACCAAAAGCCTGCCTACCTTAAAGATGGGGCAGGGTTAGTCCACTCTTTTAAATTAATGATTATCAGTGGATAAAGGTGGAAAACTCTCACCTGAAGAGCTGCCATGCAGTTTAGACATGGGAGCTTTGCTCCCTATGGAATATAGGTAGTTCTAGAGGGTTGTTTAGTGTCTGGACATTTTATGAGTTTCTTGGGTGCAAACTTGATGAGTTTTTTCTTCCCATGGGAAAGCTCACTTCTCAGCACAGAATTCAAAAAACATATATCTGAGCTGTGTTTTTCAAGGACAGGTGGTGTTTTTCTGCCCTGTCTCCCACATCGGAGATGTAGGTTCCTTCTCTCTCTCAACCAGTAATGTAGACAATTGTTATCACTGAACTGTAAGCATTCTGGCATTCTTGTACTGAGCATGAAGAATAAAGCATCTAAGCTCGGTACCTGGGCACATATAGCCCAATCCTTCTGAACAATGGAGTCATTTTAATAAATCATATCAAACCTTCTGATGTTGGAGTCAAAGAGTCCTGATTCACTGTCAGGCACAACAATAGTTTAGTCCACTGGAGCTAGAGCCTAGAGGAGAACAAGAAAGGTAGCACAATGTTTATCAGTTGTACAACTCCAGTTCCAAGCAACTGAAGCCGGGATTACTCACAATTTAATAAATACGAGGTAGGTTTTTCTGTGTCAAATGTCTCTGGTTTATTGAGTCTATCAACCACTCTAGTTGTGACTCACTGTCTCACTCTTATTGTGAGAACAAGCACAGTCGAGATACAACTACTTAAACCAGATCTGATGCTGGAAGCAACACATTTGCTTAACCTTATCTGCCTTTCTTCTTTCCCTGAGACAGGCCAAGAATAAAAGGGTTAGTCTCTGTGAAGCTTCATGTTAACATAGACCTGTATTTTTTAGAGTTTGGGCTGGTGCACCTGAGTACTGCACTGATGTGGAGAAACACCAACACAAGAGCTGGCACAATCATCCCTGCTTAGCCCTGTCTGCACTCTGTGAATCTTCCCAAAGCTGCACAGATACCTGACAAAGGCATCTATTCAGCCCTGTCCTTCCCAGTGCTTAAGTAATACAGGGGTTGTTCTCTATCCTTAATTTTCTCTAGATTTTCAGCTTTTCACGGGAGCAAAGTTAGGGTCCTAGAGACAGCAGTCTCTCTTGCAGCAGTTATTTTTTCTCAGCTCACAGACCAATGTGTTTTCTGAAACATTCTTTCCCTAGTGTAATTTTTTAACAGGAGCTGAACTATTTCAGCCATGTCTTCCTCCAAGAATTTACAGATATCCAGCCTAAAAAGTTGAGCTTGAGCTGCTGAATTTGACAAGTGTACAACGAATGAGAACAGGCTCTAATGGAGAAACACTGTAAAACAATTTTCCTCTAGCTGAAGCTGCTGGTTTGGCCTAATGTAGTATTTTGCTGCATTGTGAGGCTTCTAATTTCACACATTTCATAGTAAGCAGCAATAGAAGAGTTAAGAGTTGACTTCTATTTCTAAACAAGTACAGATTAATAAGACAGTTATTTCTTAATGTTTCCTTTCCTTTCTATTTTGCAAGTAATTAGAGTATACTGGATGCCCTCTACCATTACAAAATCAATTCTCACTGCTTTCATAATATCTATAATATTTAATTCAGGCTAAAATAATTTTTTCAACCATGGTTAACCCTTGCTACTGCAGCATCTTTATTTCCTCTGAAACCTCTGTGCGCTACAGCAAAAGCAGCTGGTCTCAACCTGTTCCTACACTGAGTGTTTCATTTCATGCTAAGAGTGTTGCTTCACTTTTATTTTATCATCCTAGGCTCTGAGAGGCTCCCAATAGGCAGAAAAAATCTCAGCAATGCAATGGAAGGAAGTAGCTCCTTAACAGCAATCTAAATGCCTTCAGAAGACACTTTTTGTCTGCAGCCTAGCATGAGGTTTTAGAGATTTCTGGCAATTAAAACAATGCTATTAAAGGCCATGTCAGATAAAGTCTGCCATGTCTTTGCTATCTGAGGCCTCATTACTTGTGCTGTTGAAGTTGATCACTCTGTCTGCTTTGAAGAGAGGGAAGCCCCAGCTTGCAATTACTTATCTACATTACTTATCAGGTTGAAGCCTGATAAGGCTTCTTTAATACCACAGTCACCAGAAAACAAAGCTCTCTGAGATTTCTAGTTTCCAGATTTGCATTTTTTTCAGTCTTGTTAAAGACAACACAACGTTTTTCTCATTGCTTTCCCCTGCCCCACAAAAACTACAGGTAACATCTGTTCAATTAATGTTCTGCCACTTGATGAAGGCATCCCCCCACCTCGAGCTCCCCAGTGAGTGGTTAATTCCTGGTAACTCTCTTTTCTTGCTCACTCGTATCGATGCTGGACTAGAACAGCCCTAAGCTTTGACTTCAGTTCCTTTCCATGTGGTCTGTAAGGCTGAGGAACCAGCAACATGTGCTCCTAGCAATGGAGCAGGGGATAGGGTTGGCTGATGGAGCAGGAAAAATGATCAGGTAGTAAATACATTTATTTATTCCATTTCTGGTACATGTGCCATGCAGAGATACAGTGTCAGAAAGTGGCAAATTTGATTGTTGGCCAAAGAAAAATAAAAATAGTACAAATGCAATATTAGAAAAAGAAAATAATGTGAGCTGCTGATTGCTGTTGCATCCTTTTAACAAATGCTGCTGTTTTCAGTTCTGAAAGACTCTTGTTAAATCTCTCTAGTGGCAGGTGACATTAATAGAATACAACAGCAGCTCAATTCATGCAAAGCTACCTTCTACATTTTTAAGGGCTCTTCCTATTTTTCCATTTACAATATAATTTAAAAACTCATTTTTCAATGTTTGTTTGCTTGCTTGCTTGTTTGTTTTTACTTAAGTGGACAAAGCTGCTTATGATCTGAAAATAAATTTTGTGCATTACTGAGAAAGATATTGATTTTGTCTGTGTTAAAGATGAAAAGACCACAATCTAAAACTCTTATTAATGGGTATAGTGCTATTCCCTTTTGGCAAATAATTTGAGAAAAACAGTTGTTTAAACTTCTGGACGAGTCACCAGAATGGTTTTAAACCTCTGCTTTGCCACAGAGGCTTCTTGTGTGTTGCTTCCTAGCTGAAAATTGAGGAGATTTCTTTTTTTTTT
>VWZP01004265.1:1007514-1024955 GCA_013396995.1 Dicaeum eximium | reverse complement strand
TTTTTTTTTTTCTCCTGTTTTCAACAATTTATTTCTCCAATCAGTCAAGACTTTTTAATTATTTCTAAGAGTAGTTTTTATCAAAACAGGAATATTTTTAAGTTTCTTAGGCACTGCTACAATATCAGTGATGTGAATAATTAAAATAACTGACAACTTTTCTCTGGTAGTTTTGCATTTCAAATGTATTATTTGGATTTTTGCTGTCACAGGACAGAGTAACTGAGAACCGAAATTCTCTGCCAAATTTACAATATTGCAAATGCTACACAAGCCTGCTGAACACAAACATCTGAAATTCATCTGAAAACCATTCATCCACGGTTTTTGTTGTCTAGGAAGAATGATACATTGGAACAGTTCTGTAATTTCATCCTCCTCTTAAATATAACCTAATTTAAATTTTATTGTGCTGAGAAATATTTATTCAAAGATTCAGGAAAACAATATAGAATGTAAACTATTAAAACCACCCTCAGGTAATCTCTTCATATTCTATTAATTATGTACAATGACTCCAGGTTTTATCTGTTTTAGTTTAATTCAAATAAAGGAATGAAATGCAGCTATTAAGTTTTATAAGTTTTGAGAGAATAGAAGCAATAAAGTCTATAAACTATCAAAATTGTTTATCTTCATTTTATGTGGTTTTTATTTTTATTCGGTTTGCTTTAACAGCTTCAACTATTTTTCCACGTTTTCTAATAGGGATTTAGTCTTCAGTTCTTCAAAAGCCTTGACTAACGCATCTTTGAAGGAAAGTTCACTTGTGTAAGAGTGTCTGTAGCCCATCCCTTCCATTAGCACTCTCCCGTTACATTGAATCTTGTGCCCATCACTGTCTGCAATGGTCACTGGGCAGGGCTGAGCTGCTGCAGCCCAGCCTCCACCAAACAAACTCCTTTCTGTGCTCTGGAGATGACTGTGGCCACAGCAGCTGTTGTTTCTTGCTGAGTTTTCTCTTTGTTATTTCTTTTGATGCCTGTCTCAGTAGCTTCTTGCCTGCCTTTTCCCAACTGTTCCAGGCTTCCCCATGGAAACTTCCCTCTGACCCTGCAGAACTGCTTGCCAGCAGCTCCTGTCCAGCTTTCCTCAGAGTCTGTCCCAGCTTCCCCATTTCTAATTTACAAGTCAGACCATAGTCTTCCTCAGCAATCACTCTCCTTTGGCTCCTCTCCCTCTCTGTCTCATCTGGCTCCTTCCCTCAGTCTGGTGTAGCTGTCCTTAGCTGTGCAAACAGCCCTTCTCCTCCAGTCCTGCACAGCTCACTGCTCCTCCCAGGTGTTTGCCATGGGGAAAAGGAAATATGGCAACAGCTTTTGCTGTCAGGAGCTTTGCTCCACTATCAACGTTTGGCAAAAAATGTACAGTTTGGACAAAAGTGTTGTGGGCCTGATCCAATTTCCATTGAAGTCAGTGGAAGTTTTTGCTCTGACTTTAGTGGGTGCTGGATGAGGCTCTGATGTCTGGTGACTAATGATTTTTTTGTTAGATATTTCATAATCCAAATATCCACAGAGGAACATGACGCAGAGAAATATAAAGTACTTATTTTTCAATATTAATTCCCAACTCTAAGCAGTGCAGTCTAACAAAATTCTTGTTTTAAAATGCTGTCCAAGGAGCTTGTTCATCTCTATTCACCTAGCAGCCTAGAAAAACAAACTCACAGTTTAGAAATCTGTTTGGCTAAGGCAACATTTATATTAAAACAGACTTATTGAATCTTTGTTAAAATGGGAGATAATATATTGTCTTTTACTGCCAGGTTCAAACTCTTTGTTACCTGGGCTCCCTTTCTGCTTCCAGTAAAGCTGTCACTTGCAGTACGTGGGCCCATCACTTAGCTGCTGGTAAAATATTTACTGTGCACTGCATCTTAACCTTAGCTGTGCAAGTTTGCATATTTATCATGTCAATCCCTATGCTTGGAATCTGAAATTAGGGTATTATCTTGACCAAAATAAGTAGCAGTTAGGAACCTACTGACATTATTTTCTTCTTTCTGCAGGCACATTCCTCATCTAATTTGGTATTTGCACAGTAAAAATGATTAACTATTCTAGTTAATCCACCTACTCCCATATATAATAGAGATATTTGTCTCCCTTACTAATCTACTGTATAGAGAGAAACACTTGCCTGCAGTGCAGTAGGACACAACAGGTGAATTTGAATGTAAAATCTACAGCTATTTTTGTAAAATTCTTAATGAAGGTAGGGAAAAAAAAATAATCAGGCTCTCCATACACTTAGATTTATCCTCAATTAATTGGCAGTTATTATCTTCAAAGAGTTCATCTCTACCAAAGATGCTTCTGGTCCTGACAGAAAATAAACTATTATGTCTCACTCTTTGTCTGCCCAGTTGTCTTTTTATAAAATTTTACTGCTACCGCATCTTAAATTGGTACATTAAAAATAAGTGCATAAAGTGCCCACATTGAAATGCAAGGTGGTATGCAGTATATAATTAATGCATTTGTCTACATTGCAGATTTTGGATTAGCTGTGCTCAAATCCCCAATAAAAACACAACTAAACAAAGAATAAGTACCAATAAATAGTGGATGTCTCATCATTCAGTGTTTAGGGTGAAAATAGGATTTTGCAGTGTGACAGTATCACGATACATTTTATCATGAAGATTAACATTCATTGCAAAGCTGGATCCATGTTTGGTATTTCATGGGTGCTTGCTCTGTATTGTGAAAATCCTCTTGGTTTTGGGTGGGATTGCTCAGTTGGTAAATCTGAGAGTGGGGTTCAGGAGATCTCATCTTGCCTGTTCCTCAGCACACTTCTCCTGCAGGCTCCTGGGAAATGGGAGCTGGCTCTGCCCTGGATGTCCTGGCAGGGGACACCCCAGGTTCCCAGGGGTCTGTAGGTGCCCATGGTGGATGATGGATGTTTTCCTGTGCATTCCTCAATGGCTTTCTTGCATCACGGCATAAATTTTGCTAGAAACTTTGGGCATTACAGATTGAAAATTATGTCAAAATTTACTGAATTTTATTTTTTATGACTATACCATAGTCCACTCTCCTAAAAGATAACTTAGAATTTTAAATTGATATATTAACATTGAAATGAAATAAGGAAATTGAGGAAATTTTTTTTTTAATTTATGGAATATATGCATTTGTCTAAAGTATTACAGTGCTCTTAATGGTGAATTTCAGTTCAATGCCAGAGTATAAAAAATCAGCATATAAAATACTAGAACTGTAAGAAGATGGGCCTTTGTTCTCCATAAAAGCTATCTTTATCACTATAAATAATTGTTAGCATGTTTTGCTAGCCTTTTTCATGGGAATAAGATTTGTGTTCTCTAATTTATTATATTGATTACACAATGATGAACTGCTTTGGCCTTTTCAATGTGCTGTTATGGGATTGGTTATGCATTCCAATTCATTACCTCGAGCTACTTTGGTTTAAACATGAAAGAAGTGGCAAAGCCAGCCAATAAAATGACACAGCTGTGGAAAGGTTAAAGAACTACACAGTGTCCGACTAAAGCTGACAAGCACTGAAGTTTGGATTTCTCATTCTTATGACAAAGATGGTAATGGGAAGAGAAAACAGCAGTATCTAATCCATTTTTATGACAGAGAGTGTAATTAAATTGGAAAGGATATAAAAGCAACCTGTTCTTATTATAATTTATATATCCTTATCTTATGCCCCCTCCTTGATTTTTCTAATGTAGTCACTATACTGCTGTAACCTTTGGACAGTGATTCTTTGGGAAAGGTGCAAGACAATGTGTACAGAGCAGAGTGTTATGAAGTGGATTACGTATTTCTAAAGGGAGTCATATCTACTGATATTAATATTCTAGATGAGAAAAATAATGGCCTAAAGTATAGATAGCAATTTTACTGCTTGATTTTCCCCAAAGTGAGCTTATATGTCATGTGAATCTTTTGTGAATCATTATTCACAACACTTAATGGGATTGATCTTTACATTTGAGTGACCACTGATTGTAGATTCAGGAATTTCTATGTTCCATTATCTCAGACATTACCTTTTCTTAAGAAAATTAATGATATAAACAATCTGAAAAAAGGATCAATTATTTTTATCAGCATTTTAATATATAAAGGAATCCACCTACTACAGAACTAAAGTAAAATGTATGACTGAGAAAATATTTCACTATGAAAAATTAAATTTTCATTATATAGAGGCTGGGGTATTTTTCCAGGTTTCTCTATTTTTTTTTTTTTTTTTTAGAAATATTGTTTTGTATTGTTTGGTTTGTTTTAAAAACATATAAACTGTGAGGTTTTTATTAATTTTAATTTATCATTGGGATCTATTTATTGGTATAAACTTTCTTTTTTCATAGACAAATAAAGGTCATGTTTGACAAAGAAATTTCCTGTATCCCTTACACAGTTAGTTCTAAACAATTTTTGAGAGATTATGACTGACTGGCTACCATTTAAAGCCTTAGTCATGTAAAAATTTCTATAAGCAGAGGTACAAAAGATTATCCACACTGGGT
Source organism: Dicaeum eximium (assembly GCA_013396995.1). Lineage (NCBI taxonomy): Eukaryota > Metazoa > Chordata > Aves > Passeriformes > Dicaeidae > Dicaeum > Dicaeum eximium. The sequence goes on along the minus strand of VWZP01004265.1, from coordinate 1,020,439 downwards.
TAGCTCAGCATCTTGCAGCAACCAGAAATGGAAGCTTCTATCAGAGCACACAGAATAAGATTTCTGTACAAGAATGTGTAAGGAATGTCTGTGGCATGAAATGTCAAACATGAGTGACATTTGAGAATGGCCTTAAATACTGATACAAATGAATTCGTAGAGGTCCTGCTGTTCCTGAAAACATAATATAGAGCTGTAGCTTTGCCCCTCCTTTGTGTGGATCTCTGTGTTTATGTCAGCCCTGTCCTCAGCCTACTGTTGCTGCTCTTGCCCTCACAGTTTATAACAGCTTCGTACATTGCCATATGAGGACCCACCAAGTTAACTGAAAACATTGCAGGAGAAAAACAATTTCATTTTTATCTGGTATTTAATGGACTTATCTTGTATTTAGTCTTGCAGATCAGTGTTTGGGTTGCAAGCAATGATATACTAACATTTCTCTGATTTCTTTTTCATTTAAAAAATGATAGTTTCCTTTAGAAGTTTCCTATTAGTAAATATTTGTCATGATAGAAACTATGTATGTCTGTGTATATTATTAGAAAAGTAAACAGATTTTTGATTAATTTTCAAGTTCTGGTCAAAGCTTTTTTCATCCCTGCGGGGGTCATCACTTTATTTTTCATGCTGTGACAATGCTGTATGAATTTGTAAAGTAGCACAAACTGTTTTAGTTTGCAGGGTGCAATGGGCAATAACCATTTTATCAACAATTTATGTAGGTTTTTCCTTCATGAAGGTGGTGGGCCTTTGAGAAGGTGACTGATGTTTCTTTCATCTGGATCAGACAGCTTTTTGAGGGAGGATGTGCTCCTTGAGAGCTTTTGCAGATAAAAAGCACAACAGAAAGAAGGGGATATATGATGCAGTGAACAAGAAGATGGAGCACACCAGAGTTTGGGAGACTTTGGAGAAGATCATGGTTTGTATGTGCAGACAGCTGGGCTGCTGCCAGGATGGAAAGAGACTTTCTAGAGTCTTTAGAGAGGCTCTGTGGAGTTTGTTGAAACAGAAAATGTCAAGGTCAAACCTAGTGGAAGACATCACCTGCAAGAAAGAAGTGAGTAGGGAAGTTCTTCGAAATCCCTTTTGGTTGTTTTAGCATAACAGAATAGTGAAAATTCCCCCTTAAAACTCTAGCTTGCCCTATGGTCATAGCAATGCTTTTTGAGGTGAATTAGTGTAAGTTTGTGCTTACAAATAAAATAAATATTACCTATTTATTTATTATTGATTTGTGATTACCAATTAATATCATCAGGTGTCATCTCATCACAAGAATTAGTGATACAAGTGTGATTCCCAGAGCATGGCTTAAAAGAGCACTGTGAACATGGCACAGGCTTCTGCAGGGGGAAGGAGGATGTTCCAGTCCATGTGTACACATTTTGGTGCTGTGGGGTCTAAGACAGTTTTGGGTCTGATTTGCAGCTGATTTTTTGGAGATCTCATTCTCAGCTGTAATAACAGAAGGCCAGACTTTAACTCAAATTTCCAGGTTCAGTTCCTCCAGGTGACAACTTACTCAGCTAATACTAAGCCTGGAGAAATTGTTCTGTTGGGATATACTTACTAAATGTACCATGATTTGTAATTAGACACTAATCACTGCATAAAATGCTAATAGAATAAAGGTACTTGATATTTTTTTCATGCTCCTGGCAATAGTCCTCTAGACATGCCATTTTCTCAGGGGTGTGATTAGCAAAATGACTGAATTAAAGAGTAGGGCAGGGCACACAATAGCACACGGGACTATTGTTTCTCTCTTGAAAGAGAATTATTGGTGGTTTGAGGAAAATTGTAAAATAATGAAAGCTAGGTGCTATTCTATCCCCAGTCTCTGCCCATGTGTCCTGCTGTGCTCCCTGTGTCTGCAGTAGCAATTACCTATGTGACTCTGGCTTTGCTTGTCAAGAAAATGATCCAGGTGGAAATTAATACCATTTTGTTTTTGTCAGATTACATTTGAGTCTCTTTGGTCTTCCCTTGTGGCAGGAACAAGCATTTAGCATGAGCATTTGGGGAAAGAGAATGGAAAAGGGCAAGATATTTGTTTTGGCAATGGCCTTTGTCAGTTTATGTTGGTCATATGGTCTCATGTCAGCTTAAGTTAATTGTCAATAGTAACTTGATTTAGAAGGCACTAACAGAACAACTGAAAACCTTCTGCTTCTTCTGGTGTGCATGCACTAGACTCAGTCACAAACTTTTGTGTAGGATGTAGGACTCCCTCTACACATTTCTCTGTACTCTGGGACAGAAAGTGGATGTGGATGTCCTCAGAGCCTTTCTGCACCCTGCCTGCATGCCCCATACCCTGCTGTGCACCTGTGTGAGCTCTCCCCCTGCCTCACAGGGAGTAGTGCAGACAAGTATACCCAGGGCTAGGTCCCCACACAAATTCTCCCAAAATAAACCATATTTCTTTTTAGTTTCTTATCCCACAGTTTGATTTATTCCTTTTGTAAATACGCAGGGCAGCAATCTCAAGGTGTAGAGAAGATTTTGATGTCTTTGGCTGGTTTCTATGTCAGTTTTCAGCACAGTGCCATGTGTGTGCCTGTGAGAAGAAGGAGGACCTGTACCTGATCTAGCCACCCTTTGCCATCTGTGGTGGATGCCATGGCAAACTACCTTATTCAGTATTTACTCTGACACAGGAGAAGGTAGAAGGTAAAAGGTAAAATTTATAGGTAAAAGGAATGTCTTTTTTCTTTTAATCAGTTGTTATTTAGGTTAATTTCTCTTCATGTGTAGTCTTCATTTCAAATAAAAAATAAGTTACTTCTAGTTAAAACAAAACCTGTGTCATAACTGACACATTTTTAATAGATATGAGAAGAAAGGTAGGAAAAAATAAACGAGATATAGACATTTTTCCTTTTACATCTATGCCTAAACTACTACAGAAGCTATTATACCTGGGATATATGGAGGGTTAAAAGAACAGTGTCAAATCAGTTAACCTTGTGATAGCAGATACTATTTTTATTCTTTCTGAATTCTTGTCCTTAGATTATTATTTCATTTGATTAATGGAAATACACAAGAAGGAAAAATTTGCCGTGTGTCCTCTGTGTTGGTTTGCTGAATCTCAACATATCTAAATCACTATAAATGATTCAAAAGTGGTAGAATTGAAAACTGGTCTGAATACTATAAAGGGTTTGGTTATATTCAGTGTAAGATTGAAGGTCTTCTAGTACTCCCAGACCTGTATCAACTCAACAAAAGATTTTCTCGGGTGTAATAGCAAAAACATGTCAACATCACAGCTTGTTATGTAGTGACATCACTTTTTTTGCTTATATGAAAAATAAGGTTACCATAAATCATCTATTTAAAAAAGTGAAACTTAGCTTAAGTAATAGGGACAAGGGAAGATCAGTGTTTGCTAACCTTTTTTGCTTTTCTCTGTATTACTAATACCTGGTGATTTTCATGATGTGTATGTCACTAATGCCTATTATTGGCTTGTGGGGGTTCTGTGGCACAGTACAGGTGGAATGAGGTTTTAAATAGATGGCATTCACTGGCATATATAGAAACTTCTTAACTCTAATTGTTTTCCCTTATTTTTTAACTTGGTGTAGATGAAGGCTCAGAAAAAAGGCTGGGAACTGCAACTCTTAACATAACATTTTGTCCTCATTTGAAACTCAGATTTTTTCACTGTGTCCCTGCACAAGAAATTTAGAAGACTGGGCTCCTAAAAATGAGTGCCCAAATACCAGCAAGTCACATAAGAGTTAAACAAGGCAGACAAAGATTCTCAGCCTAAAACTCCCTGGGGCCTGCATGCATTAGGAAGACATCCTTAACTGCAATCCATAACTTGGAGTCCTTTCCAAGCCTCCTGATTTTTGCATGAGTTCTCAAGTTGTTGGTGGGCTACTCCATTAAAGGGGACTCAAGCTGTTGCCAATACCAACATTATTTTAAATTAACTGCTGATTAATGTGTTTTGCGTGCAACCTGATCCAACCAGATCAAGGTGAGACAATGCAGTGATGTCAGTGCTTGGGATTGTGATAAAGCATAGAAACCACTCTTTTTCTTCCTTAGGTATGTGTGTACTTATGGTACCTTCAGGATAAGGCAAAAGAGGTACGGAGGCTCAGTTTTGGACGAGTTTACCTCTATCCTTTCTGTCGTCTTTTTTTTTTTTTTTTCAATTTTGTCTTAAATCCCAGTTTTCATTTGGAGTGATAGAAGGGCTAATATTAGCTGTTTGAAAAATGTGTTGTTCTGTGATCACGTTTTCTTGAAAAAAACAAACTACAAAAATAAGGCTGTTACCCCTGCCTGGTTTAAAAAAAAAAAAAAAATTACAAATTGACACAGTAATGGTGTTTCTCATAGAGTTATTCTGGTGCTTAATTACTGTATTTAAAATAAAAGCAATAGTTATGATGTTTTCAGATACATCATGAGCCATGTGCAAATGGCTACATTTTCAAAATACAGTAAAACATGCAAAAGTTAAATATTTGTTAATGGATTCAATCAGCTGAAGAGATTTATGACCTGACTTATGAGGGTAAAAATATATCCAGTTAGGCACAAGTTATAGCTGATCTTGCCCTCTAATGTGGAGTTAACAAATAGACAGTTAAATAAAAATAATTTAAATGCTATATATTCTTTTTGCTATATATTCTTTTACCTTTGGCTGCATGAATTTGTGGAGAGCTTTTTGAGTTATATTTAACACCCACGGAAGAAAAAGTCAGACTTTCCATTCACTTCAAAGGTAGGAGGACTTGTTTATTAGTAATTTTAGTAAAAGCCAGTGATTTTCCTGTCAGCTGTGTAGTGCTAGTGATCCTAGACTGTTCTAAGAGACATTTCAAAAGGTATAAAATGTTGGAAGATGTTTGAAAGCAAAATGTATGTTGTAAAATCTTAAAAAGCTATTTAGGAAATCGTGACTTTTTATAAATAGGCAAGAAACTACAGGGTTACTTATACAGAGAATATGGTGTAATTTCCAAACCACTGCTTTCTCTGCCAGTGAAACAGACTAGTAAGATAATAGATTTAAAAGCAGCAATAATATCTAGCAGTAAAACAGATTTCAGAAATCTGTAGCCTTGAGATGATTCACATGTGCTGTAAAATTACTTGGAGCTGAGACCACACCTCTGATGTGATTCTGAAGTGCTTCAGCACAATGCACTCATTGTTGCCTGGAACTTGATACCATTTTACAGTATGATTACTAGTGGTAATACCTACTAATTGTTTTTCTAAAAGAAAAAAAAACTATGGGCAGAACAAAAATTCTCCATTCCATCTGAAATGGATTGAGGCAGCATAAAGACATCTGTACCAGCGTGGTTATATATCCCATAAAATCAAAAGAGAGAAACTGCTACCAGAGTTTTATAGGAGTTTTATAGATTTTACTTGTTTTGACATCAGATGATCCGTCAGACTTTAAATATATTTTCTTACATATCTAAATATATGATGGGTTGTGCCTGCTGAGGTTAAACTCTTCTTGAAGCTTTGGAATGAATCAAATGTGGTTTGCAAAGTTATAATTTTACAGACTGAAATATGACATCCAGCTGTCTATAGGGTTTCATTTTGTTCTGCCAATAAGTCAGGAAACATGGATTAAAACAATGATTAAAAAAAAGAAAAAACATTCACATTATTTAAATGTACTGATGTAATGTTTTTTTCTAATGTGCGGTTAAAGGAGGGGTTATGTCATGATGTACAAGCCACTGACATTATCACATGGAAAATTACCTTGTGATCACTTGCTTCCAGATCAGATATTAGAGGATTACACTAACTTGTGGATTGTCTCAGCAGCGTCTCTTTCAGATCTAGATCTTCAGATGCCTAAATTTCAGTCATTGTTTTTACTGAGTACAGCAGCTCAGCTGAGTTACACTGAGGATTAATTTACTGTGTGGCTTTAAAAATTGATTTCTTGCTCCATCAGAAAGCATCTGATCATTCTTGTTTTTTTTTTTTTATTATTGGTAAACCAGTATGGCATGGCTGAGTTTGCTACAGTTAGAACTAAGGAGGGCAAATTAATTTACCTTGAGTGGTGAACATGGTTATACTGTTAAAGATGTTCAGCATGAGTAGCAAGCATTAAAAAGTATCTTGAGAGAAGTTTATCAACCAAAACTTTGATTTGGTACAGTGACCCTTTTTATGATACATCGTTATCCAGATTCTTCATTTTATCATCTATCAGCTCTATTGTATTAGCCAGGAAGATGTGACAATAAAGGCTGAGCAAGTCTGTGCTTAGGAAGTAATATCTTTTATTAAACAGAAGAAGGGAAAATATTATCAATGTAATGAGAATAGCAGCCAGAGTTTTCCTTTCTGCATCATGATTTTAGAACAGTCAATGTAAAAAGGGGCAGGAACAAGCTTTCTGAAGTCTTGCTTATACTGAGATTTTGACACATAGGTTCCACCCCACAGGTTCTCAGTCAGCAGCCAGAGCATCTGTTGCTGTCCCTGATTTATTTTGTACATGGAACACTAGCTGGACTGGATGCCTTGAACTAGATACCTCCACCAAAGTTCAGACTATCCTTTGAGGAAGGATGTGGGGAAACTTTTTGCATAATAGGGTGAACTCCTACTCAGAAAAGGGAAGGACTTCTCCTGCCCCACTCTCTCCCCCAACAGTCTGAGCACACATTTGATGAGCAATGCTCTCATGTTTAGGTTCATATTCCCAGGACTGTACAAACCTGGGACCAGTTATGGTCTAATACTCAATGTCTGTATGTATGGCAAGGAGTAAGGTATGAAACACTATTAGTTTCAGACTTTTCCCTGATCTGCCTTAGAACTCATCATTAGATGGTATTCCCTCTTCAATAGCCACAAAATAGATCTGGAGCTTGTGTTTTCTTCTGTAACTTCTCAGGCTGAGTAGAGGAGAGCAATGAGCCCAAAGCTTCTGTTTCTCAGTCAAATCAGCAAAACAAAGTCAATTATAGAAGATAGTGAGGGATAGGAGGGAACAAAAATCCCCAGCACCCACACTTTTCCCTTTGTAAAGGATCACAGTTACCTGCGTGGTGGTCTAGGTTCTGGCAGGACGGAGATGCTCAGCGTTGTTTGTTGTTTCCTTAGACTTTCATTAGAGTCTCCTTTAGGTGTCCCTGCAGTGCCCTCCGGAGGTGCTTAGAGCCACCTACAAGTGGCATTTTTAGGGAACCTGTGACCACAGGGTTGCCCTCAAATAGTGGAGCTCAGTGTAAACTCTGATGCCCACCCACTATAAACCATAGTAACTAGGGACTTTTGTTAAAGCCATATGGAGTCAGGAGTATTCAAAGGAAAAAGAAGGATAGCTGTAAAAAGACAAAGAGAAAACTCTTCTTGCAAGTCTGAGAAAGTAAAAGAGGGGTGGAGTGATGAGGCGTGTGAAGATAAGTGAAAATTGGAGTAGAAGGAGATGAAAGAAGGGGGATGAATGATATGGATGATGCTGGTGAAGAATGAGCAGTGGGAAGCAGGGATTGGAAGAGTCTTCCTCATTATTCACATTCAACCAGGTCATTAACATGCTGCCATCCTACAGATGTAAGGACACTTGGTGAATACTGTTTTTAGTATAGATCAGTAGCTTGATTTACTCTATAGATGTCTTGTATTTTTCAATTTGCTAATGTTTAGCTATATTAAATAGTTCAGTGTCTTCTCTTGTAAGGTAAAACTAACTCTTAATGAAATCAACGGGTCTAATTAAATGGTCTGTCCCAGGATTTGCCACTGTTGTGATTCATTTCTCCACGGTGATCAATCTTGGTAGCCAAATCAAACAAACAAGAAAAAATACTAAGTCCTAGGTTGACTTTACTTTGAATTTAATCACTGCATAATGTTTCCCAGATGAGCTTGTGCATTCTCATAAATGTCTGCAGTTTGTTTGTTAACCATGGCACGGTTTGTACATCCTTCTTAAAGTGAAACTATAACATTTTTCATGCAGGCAAAAACATCTGACAAAAACAACTGAAAAGCCACTGAGCTTATCCAGGCCAGGATAGGGATCTGATTGTTTCTTCACTCTAATTATATTAATATCAGATTTTTCAAGGGAAACTGAAGAACTAAGAAATAATTTAGCACGAAGAGAAAATCTAAGTGTAATGATGATTCCAAATAAAATAAATGGAAGCTAGGGATACCATCTGCACTGAAGATTATGAGATTTAGATGCCTACTTCCCTTTTCAGTTTTTGAAAGCCTTTCTCTAAACCCTTTCTTTTGCTGTATTTCCAAAGATGGTTTATCAAACAATTCAACAAATTTGTTGCAGTGTAAAGTAGTCAAGTTGGTGCCACTCTGCAGATTACAAAAGGTCTATGGTAATTTTTGCCTCTATAATGATCTTGAGTTTTCTAATGTACTTCTGATAGCAGTGGAGGGATGTATGTATGGGTGTTAGGGTTTTTTTCTTGTTTGGTTGTTGGGGTATTTTTTTTTACATTAGGAAGCCTGATTTAATGTTTCATATATCTAACAGCTGCCTTAAAAACAATGGACAGATATTTTTTCTGAACTTCACTAGTAAATCTAGAGTAACAGCCAAAAGGATTGCTTCATTTAAACTGTAAATTCAGAAGGTTTGGTAATCTACTTAGCTGAGTGAAGCACTAACTCTGTCATTTTCCCTGCCACATGTAAAGCTTCTACAAGCTCCTCCACCACAGCCCACAGTTGCCTTTGATTTCTTTTTCTTATTTTGGCATTGCTTCATAATTCTTCAGTAAAGCGAGTTTCAGCTTACACCAGAAGGAAGCAAAAGGAAGGCCCCTTCCAGTATCCTTAGGGAAGGCAAAGTGTATTTGCAGAGAAACTACATGGAGTAACAGCAGCAATAATGTGTTTACTTTGCTGTCTTCTCAAAAACACTTTCATAAATGCATTTGAGAAGGAAGGGATTGCTATGGGCAAATAAACTTCTATCAAGTTTAAGTGTCTGGAAAAGTTCATGCTTTTTCCTTGAGCTATCTGTTTTGTGAGCTTTCATAGCACAGGGCAGAACAAACATGAGCTTCAAGGTGCTGAAAAGAGAGAGCATGAATGAGAATAGGCTTCAACAGAGAAATTCATTGGAAATGCCTGCCCCTGACTATCATTCAGAGAGAAGGGAAGTGTGGCTTAGACTCCCACTTACGCTCCTAGGAGAAAGAAGTCATTGCTGGAAAGCGAAGTTCAACAATAGATGAACTCACACAAATGAAGGAAATCGCTGTCTTCTGCCTCCCTGGCTGTTCCTGGTGAGGGAAAACATACATTTCCCATAATCCAGCACTCAGTTTTTCTATATCTTGATAAAGATGTTTGCCCATCTTCTTCCTATTAGTAGTTTCTTAGACCATTGCTTTTCTTTTCTGTCAGTTCATTCTGAGACCGAGAAAACTGTCTCTGTGGCAGCTGCTGGAGTAGTTTTGATTGAAAAGTAATATCCTGAATAACAATCACATATTTTAGCTGCCTTTTAATAGGATTTAGAAGGTGGAACCAGGAGAGCTACCATCATGTGAACCAACATATACTGTGCAGGCTAGGGACAGCCTATAGATTGCAGCATGTGACCTCTTTAAAGGGCTTTTTTTGAGGGAAATAAGGATCAAAGAGTTGTGAGGCCATTTTGGCAGAGCCTTTGGAATGGCTGGTGGACAGGCATGCAACTCAAGGAGGAGCACAGGAGCTTTCTTCATGAACTGCTAGGAATGCTGTAGCTACATTTTCTAAAAGCACTTTTTGGAAGATGTAGCCCAGCTGCTGGTGTAGAACAGAGGGTGCAGAAGGTTGAATCATGGCCACCTCTCTTCCCTGCTCTCACAGGGGGATAGAGATGTGATTTAGCCTGATCCTTAATGGGCTCCCCAGAAAGGGGGAGAAAGTATTTTCCCCCTTTGTCACCACTTCTATAGAGCAGCCACTGAAAAAGATATAAATATAAAACAGAAAGGAAAGACCATTATGTATTTTCTAGCAAGTTCTACATATTGAATTAAGTGAGGACCCTTTGGAAGAAAATAAACAACTCCACACATGAAATAGCATACATCACAAAGCTAGAGAATGAACATGATATTTCTTTTTTTTTTTTTTTCCATCACAGTGTTGAAGCTTATTTTTATTTCAGTTTCAAACAAAGTAAAAAAAAATATTATTCCTGAAATACATGTCTAATAAATTTGTTGCAGATGTACATGGCATTTAAATTCTCTAAGACTGAAATGTCCCTACTTTAAATTCAAGGGGAAAACCTTGTATATTGGAATAAAATTTTATTTTTAAGTTGAACAATCAGATGCTTTGACATTTGTGAGCTCTTTTTTTTCCTTCAGAAGAAAGTGTAGACAAAAGTGATTGAATTTTAAAGTGTTTTGATTTTGACAGAAATATATTTTCTGTTAGAGAACAGCTTACCTGAAGTTATTCTGGCAGCCTGGAATGGTGTCACTTGCATAAATAGAGTTCACTAACTAAACTATTCATTCAAGTAAACAGACTGATGACATTAGTAGGTAGTTCTTTCCTCTAGAGGAGAAAATCTTTCATTACATTTTCAGTGGTCCAAATATTTTACAGCAGTGGAAGGACAAGAATGTTCAGAGTACCAAAATCCAGAGAAAAATGTGTCTCGTAGTGACTTACCGACAGTTTTGTGTAGGCAGGTTTCTCCTCATTCATCAAGTTTCCTGCTTTCCTGCTCTGCTCCAACCCAGTCATGCTTGCCATCCTTGTTTGTATTTATCCAACCCTGTTGCCTCCTGCAGCTTTCCTGCTAAGACATAATGTCACCTAAACTCACTCTTTACAGCTTTGAACTTCTAAGTAAGCAGTGATGTACTGGCAGGCAGTGGTATCCATAGTCTCAATTCCCTTGATGAGAGACGAAGTAGAAAGAGGAGCAAACAGACCATTTGGCCACTGAAGTGCAGTGTGCTCTTTGCAGAGAAAACAGTCATTCCCATTTGCTCTTAAATGAATATTTATGTTTCTTTGGTGTTTACAAGCTGAAACTTTTGAGGTATTGTGATCTTACCACGTTTGGATCATTTTTCCCAAAGGACGGCAAAAAGTATTTGGTTGCCCACCTATATTTCTCTCTTGGCTGGAAACTTGGGCTACTGACAAAATGGGACTCACTTATTTTTTGAAAATTACCTAGTTTTTCCTATGTTTCTCCTGAGGAGCAGAGAAAGTGCTCAGTATGGGACAAATATCTGTTTTGGAAAGGCCTGAATGAAAGGACAAAAAACTAAAAAACACGGGGAAACTGGGGTGTTAAACACAAAGAGTGAAGATTTACTGGCTCCATCATTACCCAGTAACTCAAAGTTTTTATGGCCTCACTTTGCAAAGGCCACATATAGAAAATCTTCAGCCTCCCCCAAGCTCTGTATTGCTGTTGGGGCATTTACTCACTCAGATGACATCATTCAGGCCACAATTAGCCAGTAACAAAGCAAGGCTGGGCAAATTATCCTTTATACTTAGTGAAATGCAGATGGGGGAAATAATTAGTCATGCATATCCCCTTTTGTGAGCAGCTTCCTTGTGCTCTGGGAAGGGATGCCACACTGTAAATTAGTCACTTGCAATCTGTCATTTCTGACCCACAATGGTAAAATGACTGTCCTGCTAAACAAATTGTGCAACGCTTGAAAACTCTTGAGCTACTATTGACTGTACATGAGTCAGATTTGCAACTGATTGCTTAATCAATCTGTACCTTGGATCCTGGGTGCTGTTCTTATTCTGCTTGAACAAAGAAGCTGGGTGGCTTAGCTAAACCTGATGTGCATGGCTTTCTGCAGAAAATGATTTCTCGAGGTTTCTGGCCTCTAATCACCCTCTTCAATACAGGAAAGCCAAAAGACCTATTTGCCTGCTTTGTGATATACTTCTACACTTGTATTGGAATCTTTCACTTAAAGGCCACTAGGTCCTTTCCTGAGCAATGTGTCTCATCAGAAAAGGGCTTAGTGCACCAAAAGATATTTCTTAAAGGATAACTGTGGAAGTTCAAGTTGTGAAATCATTTGGGCTCATATTATATAAAGCTAAATTATTCTACTTTCATAAGTAGCTGTCTGTCCTTTGTACAACACCTAAACTTGATTCTTCTCTGGAAGTAATTTAGCAAAAATTTAATTCTCTATACGATCTATTTAAAAAAAAAATAAAAATAAGTGACATAAATATCTTTTGCACAAAAAGGAGGTAACTGAGTGTGCATTGGTGACAGCCCACTATAGGTCACAGGAAAGAAATCAGTAGTTTTGAAATAATGAACTTCTGCAGTGAAAATTTACAGCAGGAAATCCCATTTTGGGCAATGTTGCAAATGAAGGAATTCTGTTGTTCAGCCAGGACTTCCAACAAGTCTTTCCTGAGGGAAAAGGTTGGGAGCTGACCACAGATGGCTTTAGGCAATTAATCTGTTCCCATTATAAGGTTATTTCATCACCCTGGACTTACATTGCAGGAGTGCTTGTGAGAGAAGATTAGGTACCATTGTTACAATTTGTTATCAAATTGTAACAAAGCATATGGGTACTTAAAACCATGAGAAAACGGCTGTGCCTGCTTTGTTAGAGGGAAGCAGGCAGGTGTAAAGTATTATTTAATGTTTTGAATAGATTCAGCCTAGTAGGAGCAGGGATGGACTCCACTGGAAGAAATCGAAGTGTAGGAAGTAGCATTGTTTTTCTGGGAACCAGCACCTTCTAACCTTCTGCCTGCTAATTTTGGAGATGAGAGAAGCGGAACTTTCTTTAAAAAGAACTCATGAAATGTCAGTTAAAAAAAAACCACACTCTGTTCCGCTAGTCCTGTAGCTACTTTGCTTATCCCACATTCCTCTTAAAAATCTTGTATTAAATCTTGCTAATAAATCGGG
>VWZP01004265.1:919945-1007416 GCA_013396995.1 Dicaeum eximium | reverse complement strand
AAAAAAAGAATACTCATTAATCTGTTAGAGAAAGAGAAAGAAGGGCGAGAGTCTCTGCTGAAGAGCAGGTGTTTAAGGGCTCGGGATGCCTCGTTCCCCTCCTGCGGCCAGCGGAGCTGAGCGAGCCCCCGGAGCTGCCGCAGCCGCGGCTGAGCCCTGACACCTCGTGGTTCTGCGGGGAACACGCTGCTTTTCCTTTTAACAAGTCTGCTGCTTTTCCTTTTAACAAGTCTGCTGCTTTTCCTTTTAACAAATCTACTGCTTCAGTGCAGTCAGGGACTGGAGAGTGGCCAGGCAGGAGAGGTCTCCAGCCCGGTCTGCGGGAGTACATCTCTTCTGCACAGGAAAGCAGAGACTCAAGTAGTCAAGTGATCATTTAGATAAGAAAGGGAAGTGCAAAGGAAGACAGAGTTAAATTAAACTCCATCCATAAATCTAGTGGGCCTTGGATATGGAGGACTGGATGCTTCAGTCCTGCATATGCTGAATTGCTGGCAGAGTCCAGTGGCAGACCTGGGGCATAATGAAAGACAAAGGTTATAATTTTCATGTGTCCTTTGCTTTTCACACAAGGTTATTGGCTGATGTTTGCTTCTACTTTTCTGTGATATAAAAATTCCTGCTATCTGGCTTATGACACTAAATTTAAGAAATGGAATAAATGAGAGAAACAGTATCAAACAGTAAAAGTCTTTTATCAGGTGAAAAAAAAATTCCTCCTTTGTCAGAGTGGTACTGGCTTTGTTCTGTGTTACTTGGGTTGAATCTAACCGTAAAGAGGATAAGAAATACCTTGGCAGGTTCTAAGCAGTTTCTCAATCCTTGCTTAGTGGGACATTAGTGGGACAGTGGATACCATAATATTTAGAAATATATTGCAACAGATAAATGAGTGAATGTACATTGTAAGAGGAGGTAACTGTACAAAATTATAGGGATATAATATTGTTTGTTTATTATCTTGTGGTCACACCCAATCAATTTTAACTGTTTTATGATGTTTTGAAGTTATAGGTGCTGTTCTATATAGGCTTTATATAAACTGGGTAGGTTTTCAGAATTTGCTGCATAAAGTCACTTGATAGGGCTGGCAGAACTTCTAGTTTGGGTTACTGAATGTAGAGAAGATAAACTTCGCTTCCACCTTCATTTTCTGAATGTGATATGTGGAAAGGGAAAGTAGTGATGTTGACTTCACCATACCTAAAAATGGAAAAATAACTGAAGATAAGGGAGTCTTCTGGGAGGAACCACAATAAAGAAGAGGAACACAACAGTGAGAGAGGAAGTTGCTATTCCTTAGCCTGGTCTTTTATCCTTTCTAAGCAGTGCTCTCTCTTGCCTTGAATCTGCCATTAGAGAATTACTTGGGCTGGTAACGTTGAAATAGTTTTGTTTGGGGTTTTTTTGCTTTTGTTTGTTTTTGATTTTGGTTTTGGATTTTTTTTTTTTATTTTTTTTTTAAGTGGCATGATCTATTGATATTTCAACTGGGGGAAAAAAGTCCTTAATTTTCCTGCCAATTAACAGACTGTGATCCATTTCTGTTACTTTTACCTGCCAGAACTAATCCAGAACATTGGCTAAGGTGTTCCAGAGGTGTAGGAAACCCAGAAGCAATGTTTTTAGACTCCATTCATAATGGTGGCCAGCAGTAGCTGCAGTACTATGTGCTGTTGTCAGAGTTACAAAACTGAGGAGACTTCATTTCAGCTTGCATTATGAATTTGTAACACAATTTCAGTGATGTTGGTGTGCATCCTGGAAAGACAAAAGGACAAGAAATAGAATATCAATCACACAGACAAAATCAACAGCCAAGTCCTAGCACTTTTCCAGGTTTATGTATTCTCCTTATTAATGCCCTAAACAATGGGGGCTGTAGAAAAGTAGAAAAAGTAGAAAAATAGAAAAGACATGACTGTGGAAGGAATGAACTTTCTTCCAAATCTATCTTCAGTGGAGCTCAGCTTGCCCTCTTCTGAAAGTTGTTTGTGTCTTGGTCTCCTCTCTCCTCATGGGCCACATGCATTTGATCATGCTTCTCCTTGTTACTGATTTTCTTTAAAATGCACTTTATTTTTTTTTCTCTCCTTCTCCATTTTCCTGAGAAACCTTCCTGAGAAAATTGTTCTCCATACAAAGACAAACAAGGCAGTGCTCTAAGTGGTTATCATGATGGAAAAAAATTCGTTCTGCAAGAGGCAGAAAATTGTGGGGGGTTGTGAAAAAAAGAGACATCTAGCTTGCTTAAACTTTTTGGAAAGGTCAAAAGGAGAAGTAATATAGAAACATTCAGGTTATCATTTGAAAATTATATAAGAAAGGACAGGGGATGTAGGAATGCTGGGAATGTTAGAGAATGGGACTAGGAGCATTTGTGGAAGACAAATTGTAGGTAAGATGAGTAGTCCATGGAGATGTAAAGAAGTCTGTTGATAGTTAAAGTGGTGAAAGCTGCCTTTAGCTGATAAAAACAAATACAAACAATTCTTTATAGGATTCCTTCTGTTAGTCACTATTCTGAGCTTACATCACTAACTCCAAAAATCAAGATTTGACATAATGATGTCTGTTCATCCAATCACAGCTCTGACGTTTGTGATGTGATTTATTGCAATATTTTGAAAATAAATGTATTCTATCTCTTAACATACTTTCCAATGTGAACATAAATCTTTCAGGGACAAGGGAAGTCTTAGTTTGACTTCCAATGCTCTGGAAACTGGAAATTATTATGATCCAACTTGTATAGAGCAGGGAAAGAAAATGAATATAACACTGATGGAACAACACTCCAAATGTAAGGCTCCAACATCTTGTATTCTGTCTCATTTTATTCATAATCACTAATATGACTGCAAGACCGTGTTGTGATTTAAGAACAAGTCTCATGACTCCTTACTATGTGGGTTTATATACATTATATTCATTATCAAAGTATCTGGACCTTAAGTGAATACATAGTAAATGTCTGTTGCCAGAGTATGTGCTTTTATTCCATGGCAATGTAACAGTCACAAAAGCCTTATGATGACTCATGTGTCTTCTTTACTGTGAAGGATTTTAAGGGAACATGTTAAGTAAACCTATGGTCTCTCTTTCCACAAAATGCAGAGTATATTTCTCCAGTACTAGAAGATGTCCAAACACCTTTCTCCTTGAGTTCATTATTTTTTACTTTGACTCCAGTAGAAAAAAAAATTAATATGAAATAGCACTTTATTTTAATAACAGAATCCATAAATATAGGCATAATCTGCAATAATAGGAATTATAAGTATACCAAAAATATTACCAAATTTATCTTGAGGTACTGGTTTGGGCCTGTAAAATAAGGGGAACATGTAAAGATATCTACAACAAGGGAACATCTGGAGGAATTGCTTTGTTAAACTACCAGTGAATCATAGAGGAATTTATTCTGATAAAGGATTTTAGTCATAATTCCAAGGAGTTAACATTTGTCTACACTTCAAGGTCGCATTTGACTTCTGGCGGCCTGGGTTAGAAAAAAATAATGACAGAGGTTGTTGGAACGATGCACAGATTGTTCTGCCAAGCCTTGATTCCCAAAGCAATCCATGCTCAGGTAAAGAGGGTCACTGCATCAATGATTAGCTTGAACTTTCCAGGAAGAAAAAGTAACGTACAAGTTGTCAGGTCTAAATATGCAATGGGAACAAAATTCTGCAGTTATGCCAAGACTAACAAGTGATGGAAATGGAGATCTATTTTTAAGACAAATAACATTGTATGGTACCTTTATTCAACACATGGTGCTCCTTATCTTTTGATAAGTTTTTTTTATTGAACTCACACATGATTTTAATCTTCTCCCATATTAATCATAACTATTATTTCTGTCTTTTAAAAAATTTTTCTGTCTTTTTAAAACTTTTTCCAGTGTGTGATGTGCTTTTTTAATGCATTCTTCTGCCTTTGCTTTCTCATTGTTAAACTGGATGCAGTTCTATTGTATTTCATACAGATAGATTACAGATACAATAAGATGAAGAAGACAGAAGAAAGTGAGGTTTAATATTCCTCTGTCTTTGCATTTTGTTTCAACGAGGTAGCAACACTTAAAATGAAAATTAAACCTGAATTTCTTGTTGCTCCCACCTGGTTTATTCTGAGTACACACTGAATTTACTACAGCAAAATCTCTGCTGAAGATGGTTGAAAAAGATGAAAAGTGAAGGCTCCTTCTGACCGCCGAGCAATTCTCTTTTTTTATCCCTATTCACCTTTGCAAACTTTAATTCAAATCCTCAGTCAACCATTCTGTGTAATGAGACCTGGGCTAGAACTTTCCATATTGATTTGAGTAAAGTCCCTTTCTCTTAGGACTTATTTCTTCTAGCTCATCCTACTTTGCTCTCACTTTCTATTGTTTCCCTGATCTTTATGTCTCCCTGGCTTTTGTAATGTAGTATTTTTCCCTGCTGTTCATTGTGATAAGAACCAAGGCCTTATTCTTTTTCCCCCAACTGTCTATGTGAAATATCTCTCTTCTACTCAAATGTTAACTTCATGCTTAAATAACTTTACATTAGAGTGAATTTAAAAGGAAACAGTAGATGACATTTTTGTATTATGAGGGAGCCAACGAATATTTCAGATATTTTTATGCAGAGAATTCTATAACAAATGTTGAAATATACCTGTGTTTGCTATGCCTGTCCCTACTGGTATGAGATGATTCAGTTACTACATACCTACTTCATCTGAAATCTGAACTATTTTCAGCCAGCTTTTTATTTCCATGAAATATTTAGTTGTGTTTTTTTTTCTCAAATGTATCTAATATCTTACACTTATGGGAGGTCATTTAAAACAAAATTGACTTTTTTATGACATAGTTTATTATTTTGAGAGTGAAATACCAAAATAAACACCTTTTTTTTGACATTATAATGTGGTTATGACATTTGTAAATGTTTTCAAACCTGTCAGCTTCACAAAAAGCCCGAATCATCAAGCAGATCTAGTTTCTATTCAACCTTATCTTCTGTTCCTTTGTTTTCCCCAGCTCTGTGATGTATACTAAAACTTTAGACCCTTTATGTAAGTACATACTAATAAACGGACTATTCCAAAATCTCTGCATTTCAGAAATAGGTCTTTGCCACTGAGTTCTCTAGAAAGTTGCTGTTACCAGTTGTTGCTATGGTGGTGCAGAAGCTTTGGCTGTGTAATAAAAGGTAATAGTGGAAGAAATCCTTCAAATATACCATAAAATCATATTTTATTTTCTAAAATGTTATAGTCCTTCCATCATCCTGACTAAGGTGCAGCACTAGACTCCCTTATTTCATATCCTACTTCTGGTGGATTATAATGTGGGTGTCTCATAAACATTGGTTTTTTTCTGACTGACAGCAGTACAGAGATGATGTTCCTACTTTTGTGTAGGATACTGATTCACCAGGAGCCAGCAAGGAATGAGAGCAGAGCAATGCCTTAAATTGTGAAGGAAGGGGAGCAGGAGAAAAAGTTATTAAGGAGCAGTCAAGAGGAATTACATTTTATGAGGTTTAAAGAACAGACCTGTGAACAGATCTGGGAGTTAATCATGGATTAACACTGCTGGGAGTGAGGGAGTCAGCTAAGACTCAGTAAAGCTTGTACTGGGTAGTGTTTAAGGCATTATCTCACAAAAGATGGGCATTGCCATGGAAAATGTAAGCAAGGACTGCAATTATTTGCATTAAAGCAGCATGACTAATCTGCTGGTTTTGCTTTATCTGAGCAGGCAATTCTCTGATGGGTTTAAGAGTCTCCCAACTTCTTCATTTTTTTTATGTGTATAGGGTGGTGGTTTCCAGGGTACCTGGTTAACAGATGAATTTTTATCAGCTCTGATCTGAAGAGCTGATGCTACCTTTAAAGTACTACTATAGGAGACAGTAGAGATAAAAGATAGGTAATTCTTCTGTCTTAGCAAAGACATCTATTAGTTGTCTCACTTGGGGCTAGCTGGGCTTCATTCCCTTCAGAAACACTTCCTGAGAGTGATTCATCTCAATATAAGATAGATAAATTAAACAATTCCAAAGTTAGCCCAGTCCCACGCTGAATAAATAGAGTTGTTGCTTGTTATGCAGATCCCAAGATTTACTGTACCAGGAATGGCTAAAATAACTTTCTTCCCTTTCCTCTCCACCCCCTCTCTTCTTCGCATGTATCTACTGAGAAAAGGCACAAGGACTCCATTTGAATGTCAGCCTTGTTCCACTTTTGGCCTTGACAATTTTCACTGTCTGAATGGCTGTAGACCATTTTGAGTACTTCTGGTTGGGATTTTTGGTGTTTTGTGGTCTGCATGGCAGAATTTGGCCTACACAGGGTATTAAGAGTTGCTAGTTTGGAAGTCTGTCTTTCTTTCTGTGGAGCACTGAGTGAAAAGGCTATTTTGTCAAACAGAAAAACTCAGTCACATTACATTACATATTCTTGTCCAGGATCCATATTTCTACTGTAGTCTCTCTGTATGGGTTTTTTAGCTATTGCATAAAGTACCCACTTCTGGATGTACCACCTTTGTGGTATTAAATGTTAGGCTTGAACTCAATTCCTAAAATAAATATACATGTAGTGAGTAGCAGGACATACTTCATGATATTTGTTCTACTTTCTGGTTTGCCATGAAGTTAGGGAAAGAAAAGCTTTAAGGTTAATGGTTCCAGTGGCAGCACAGTCATAGTTTGGAGCTGTCACCTTTCATAGAAAGCAGATGCAGAAGCACAGGTAGTTTTCACCTGCAAACAGGGTTTCCTGGTTGCCAGTGGAGCCAGGACACCACTGACACCTTTGTGTCAGAAGAAGGTGCTGGTAACCTCTGGAAGAGTCTCCCACAGCTGTCTGCAGCTGTAGCTCCCACATAAAGACAAATTTGGAAGAAGCAGTGTTACTTCCAACCTCCAGGAATGCAGCACATCAATGGAAATTTTTTAAGTGCTGACCTTGTCACCTCTGCTACAGGGTCACTACCTCTGGTAATGCTTGTTTGGTGGAGCTCTGCTATCTAATATACATTGGAACTGTTTGCTAAACTTCTAATAGGTTTGCTGTTGTAATTTTCAAATTAGTAAGAGAAGTCCAGTCTCAGTAGTATATTTTATTTTGTTCATAGTGTATGAATTTTTACAGTACTGTCTGATTGTCTAAGGATTGAGGAACAGAAGAACCAGTGTAAAAAAAGTTTTTGTTGATTTTTCAAATTACATGCAAATTCATTTGTGGTGAGTAATTTTCTTACAGATTTTGTAACTAGATGCTAATAAATTCATTCTGTGCTCTCTATATAATCCTTTCTCTTTCATAAACTAAATTTGGAATGCTAGAACACACTAAAAATAACTAAAGGAGAACTGTTAATATAGGAGTGTTTATCTGCATACAATTTTAATTACTTTTTTGAACACTTTCACCTCAGAATAAAGTATTGAGGTAGTATTCATGAGAATAAAATAAAGGGGAAAGGTGAATTCAATGCTTTGTTTTCTGAAATAATGAAAAATGAACTTTACTCAGTTACAGCAGAATTAGCAGATATTTGAAATTTAAAAATCCAGAATGATTTTTAAATCTTTATAGCAGGTTGTATGTCATTTTCACAAAAACAAGATTTTAAAGTAAAGAAATACATAAAGAGTCCTGAAAAAAAGTAATTTTTGGCTGCAAGTATACATGGAATCTTTAGACAGCTGCTATTATTTTTATTCAGTTAGTTTAGTAGATGTAGGAATTCTAATAATTTATTGATTTGGATCCCTTCCACACTTATTCTTGTTTAAGGATATTCCTGGGGTATCAGGTCAGTCAGAAAGTCCTGAACCCATTAAAAAGTGGTGCCTATTTTAGAATAGTCTTTATAGTGATATCCTATGATTTTTTTTTTTCATTTAAAACTTACAAGCTTTGATCCAAGTTAGCCTCTAACTGCCCACTGAAAAGGCCTTCCATACTTTTTAGAAAGTCTGGATATGGTCAGTCTAAGAGATTGGCCTCTGTATTAAATCAAAAGGGTGGTTTCTCCATTCTTATGAGGCTTAAAGAAGTGACTGTTTCTCAGTTATGACAGAAATACAGTGAGGAGAGTCTTGTCTGACTGTTTTGTAGTCTGAGGAAAGTAAAGGTGAGCTCTTTAGGATGCAGCATGGGAAGATTTTGAACACACACACTTACTAACTGGTGGCTGAGCTCACAATTTTGCTCAGTAACAGCATTCCCTTTACCTGCAAATTAACAATAAATTCTAAAGAGAATCTTACTTCCAGTACTAAGGTGTCCTGAGATAGGGGTATCATAACTGCAAAATGGCATTTTTAAACTGCAGCCTTTAGTTTAAGAAGTCAATACAACTGAAAAATTAAGTCTATATACTGGATCTATTTTTCTCCTCTGCTTTTCTCCTGGCTTTGGCTTATATATGTCAAATAGGGTTTAGGAGGTAACATTTTTGTGTTTCCAGTGTGCACTAGCACTGATCCAATTGTAGTTCCTCCAGCTGTATACACAAAGATGCTACCTACCTGAGGTTTGTACATCTGAATTGCAGAAAGATAACCCAGCAATGCAAAAAGTACAAGTAAGCACATGAAATAAAGGGGCCAGTGGTCTCCAGCACCACCAAGGGAATGAAATCATCAGCCTCTCTTCAGAAGGAAGAGCTGGCAGCTGTGTCCTAATGCTGTCCCTTCCAGGAGCCCTTGGTATGATCAGAGCAGGACTACATTGCTATTTCTAACAGTAGGAGGTTCCCCTGACAGGGAGCAGGAGATCCTCAGGTTGTCCTGAGCTCTGTTGAAGTTGAGGTTAAGGCAGAGCTGGCCTTGGATTTGTACAGTTTAAACTCTTTTTCAACTCTAACACAGGGGAACAACATGTTCTCAGAAGTGATTAAAATTCAGGCTGTATTTCTGACACTGTTGGTTCTCATTTCCTGGCTAAATTATATCACAAGGAAATATAGTCCAGCCTACTTGCATTCACCTGTGGGCACAAGAGGATAAAGTAGCCTTCATTTCTGCCTTAATATACTGCACAGTGCTCCTGGCAGTGGGGGAGGTCTGCTGCCTTCCCACCTAGAGGAATCCATATTTCAGCATGAGTGCAGTGATCCATGCACTTTTATTATCACACCATACAACGCAATCTCTAAAACACCTTGGGGTCCATCTCTGTTGGATGAAAGACATTATAAAATGAGAAGTATGTTCATAACAGTTTTCAGTAGAATATTGCATTAGCCTCATTGGGCTACGGTGATGGATTAAGGGGAGCAGCTGCCCTTGAGAAGAAAAGGCCTGAGTGAGTGATGTGCTCCATTTTCAGTGCATTCAGAGTATACATATATTAAAAGGAGTTTTGGCATACTCTGGCAGAAAGCTGAAAAAGTCACAGGGAGGTGACCAGCTTTTGATAATAGCTCATTAGCACTCTTTGTCATACTTAGAACTCTAAAGTACACACAGAAATGGCAACTCACCGCTGGGAAGAGGGGAAAACAGAGCAGCAATGTAAGAAAGGAAGCACATTTTTAAATGTAGTTGATTGAATGAAAACTTGAAGAAAATTAGCCTTCTGAATTATTCATATGCTTTAGAGACATATTTAAGTGACTTAATAGGAGGTCACAGTTTGAGCAAGGGGGCAGAACTGAGAATACAACACTATCTTTAGCCTTACAGCCTATAACTTTATTCCCAGCTGACAGAAGTGAATGTTTTTTTTATGGAATAAAGCTTTCTGTGGGACTGTATTAGCTGCAGTAAAACTTTCAGGGGAGAGTTTCCCTAAGAGATATACACAGAAGAAGGTTTGTTGGTGGGCAGATCATAGACTTGGAAGGCTGTTTTTTTCAAATTCAGAAAAAGTCAGAGCATCCCAGATAAGTTTCAGAAATACTTTATTTTCTTTATCTCATTAAAAGGAGTCAAAATTCTTGAGTTTGCTCCAGCCTGAAGCAGAGGATGTTTTTGTGACCTCAGCATGTTCTCCAGAGCAGGAAAACAAGTTTCCTGTTCTACATTACTTTTCCCAGGGCTGATCATTCTGGGGTGGGGACACAGTCATATCAAAATTATATATATATAAAAAAAAATCAAAGCGTTCATAACAGAGCTTGGGTTTAATTAATATTAGACTTTTTTTTTATTTGAAGCTGCCTATCAACTTTATTTTTGGGAATAAGAACAACTAAAATGTGGCTTTTCTGAGGACAGGAAAGTGCTTCAGGAGGCACTGAGCTAGCAGCTGGATGGAGCAAGGCTTTATCTGAGTCCCAGAGTCAATTATCTGGGGAGGAAGTGTCCTTCAGAGAGCTCCACACACACCCCTGGCATAGCTGTCTGCTAAGGTTGTAAGTGAAATAAAGTTGGGATGTGACCTTTTCGTGTTCTTTCCCATCCCTGTGGAGGAAGGAAAAGGTCTTTCCCCCACTGACCATTCTGTGGCACTGGCAGGCAACAAAGTGGGAGTGAGAAATATTTTAAATCTTCCAACATCCGCATCCGGCCATGTAGATGAAATCAGAGGTTGGCCTGCCCAGGGGAAAAAAAAAAAAGGCTTAGTGAATTAAATATTGAACAGTGTAATTTGTTCCCCTGATGCATGTCTTTGCAGGTTTAGGTTCAATAATTATTTGTCAGTTTGTTTTCTTTCATTTTCAATATGTTCTAGAACTTTCATTTTTTAATCTTAACCTCAGCCTATCCATCATCCTCCAGATCCATGTGGTATATCCGTTGTTTAATTTTCACTTGTTTCTTCTCTTCCTCTACCTTTGACTTGTATTGATTTTTGTAACATTCAGTTAATATTTCAGTATATTATTAGTTTGTGTGACATTTTACAGTCCATGCAGTTAAATTACTATGGGCCTCTTGAAATTACTGGGCAGGTAAGTCAAATAATTAAATTAACCTTCAAGGGGGAAACTGGCAGAAAAACAACACAGAAGCTTTTGACTCTGTTGAAATAATTACTTTTGTATCTCCAAAATACCAGAAATAAAAGAGTTGGTTTTGGTTTTAATTTTATTTAAGTAACATAAGTTCATACATATTCTCAAATATATCTACTACATGTTAACTGCTTATTTAGCTGTCATCATGACTGAGAATTCATCCTTAATGTATTTCTGTCCTAGTAAGAAAGTCATATATTGTGTTATTTCACTGATTTAGGGTCTCCTCGTGCTGGATCAAAACATTTCCCTCTGGACTTTTGCCAGCTGACCCTCTGCTGGCAAAGCAGTGGATTATTTGTTCATGGGGAGAAAGGAACAAGTAGCAGCTAGTGGAGATTTTAATTACAAATTTAGTATAGCACAGATAATCATACAGAGCAGCAAAGTTCATCTCTTGGGTTTTGTGTTGTCAGATAACAGTTATTAATCAATGTTTTTAGACCTGCAGCACAGAAACAAGCTACCTGTAACACACCCACCTTTCAATGGATATAAGTATAGAGCATAAACATTTTATATGCAATACTAAGGAAGTATTTGTTTTAAGGTAAATCCTTCTAAGCATTATATTGAATATTATGTTTCTCAATTTTGAAGAACTGGACTAAATTTTAAACACATATCTCACACAAACAACATATAAAGCTTTATTATATACCAGTTTTGTACACATACAAGAAATAGTTATGTATGAATGCTTGAAAGAGGATTTTTACTTCCAGTGCAAGGGTTCACAGCAGAAAGCTGGCATTTTCTCCCTTTTGCCAATAGATGGCAATGTACTATAAACATGTGGACTCACATAGCTCAGATTTAAAACCACTTTTTTACCAAGAAGTTTTTTTAAACATTGATCGATCTGCATAGATACCAAATGCAGTAAAACCAAGTCAAAATAACTTTCTTTTTTGTCTTCTAATTATATGTCTCTGTCGTGGTTAAAGCCCAGCTGACAACTGAGCCCCACGCAGCTGCTCACTCACTCTCCCCTGCTGGGATGAGGGAGAGAATTGGAAGGCTAAAAGGCAAAAAACTCAAGGGTTGAGATAAAGACAGATAGTTTGACAGGTAAAGCAAAATGCTGCCTGCACAAGCAAAGCAGAACAAGGAATTCAATCACAACTTCCCATTTCCAGCCATCTGGGGAGAGGAGGGCTCCATGACACATGACAGTGACTTGGGCAGACAAGCACCATCACTCTGAACGTCCCCTGTTCTTCCTGCTGAGCCCAGCTCCACATGCTGAGCATGAGACCACATGGGCAGGGATATCTCCTGGGTCAGTGGGGGTCACTGTCCCAGCCATGTCCACCCCAAATCCTTGTGCACCCCCACCCTCTTACTGGTGGGCATGGTGAGGTGAGGAGAGAAAAGGCCTTGGCTCTGCTAAGGACAGCTCTGTGCTATAATGTAAATACTGAAAATATTGTGGGACTTGTAAGGACATTACAGTAAAGCTGGTATTAAAATTGATAGAGAAGAAAGGTGTCAGAAAAGAGATAAAATTATGGCTGGGGGATGGAAGAGATGAATAAAGGTAGAGGGGGTTTCAGTTCTTAGCAAGATCTAACCTGATAAAATGAGTGAGATTGTTGAAATCCAAGGATGGGTATTAAATTAGCATTTACTGAATGGCTGAACATGCTGAATATTATGAAAGCAGCTGTGGTTTTCTCTTCCTCAGGTGTGACCTTTGCCAGTCCTGCAGCTTTGCTCCAGCATCACTACTTGATTGTAGGTTTTTTTATGTGCTTCAGGGGAAAACAAGACAAAAGCTTTATACACACTATGACTTTTCCATGGCACTAGAAATCTACTAGAGAATGCACAGCTGCTTTTCTGCACCCATGGAGAAATAGCAGTTGCATGAGCTTATTGGAATAGACAATAAGCTGCACCAGGGAACTGAATATTTAAGTATTAAGATAGTGTCTTCTGTTATACTTGGTGCTGTTAAAAGCAATATAAATAGCAGCTTTATTAAATAAAGAACTAAAATATTTAAAGAGCAAAACTAATATATGCAGTAGAATATGTAAGGTAGTTAGGAACTACACCAGCACTACACCAGCATTCCTTTTTTTTAAATGAAAAAAAAACCAAACCACAATAGGGTGGAATGAATGTGGTATTTATCTAAATAATCCAGCAATATCTAAGTTTTTGGAGGAAACAAATCATGATGTGAAAGTAATGTATACTTCCCCTTACTTTAGGAATTAACCCCTAAACACATGATAATTTGTATTTTTTCAGTAATATTGCTTGTTTTAGTTGCAACTCTGGATTTCACAGGATCTATATCTGCTTGATTTTGGGAGGTTTTTTGTAGTTTTGTAGTTTTTTGTAGGAAGAGTTAAAAAAAATTCAATAATTGTATGCTTATTTGGAAGTATGTGATCTGAAAAGTATAAATTTAACTTAAAAAGCCCACAGTCAGGTGAAAGAATTGATCATTAACACCTGTTAATTGTTTCTTCCAAATAAAATTTGCCCAATTTAAAGGTCAAAAAAAGGGGGTTTTTTTCCTAAACTGCATGCACTGAAAAGAAGATAAAATCTATTGTGCGAAGAGCAAGACTCTGCTCTTTTTACTTTGCAAGCTGTCACTAGAATCAGAGCCTACAGATTTGGGATTCAGCTGACAGGCTTGGTAATGGTGCATAACATGATATAAAGGAAAAGGAGGCTCTCTGTAGTTGTAACACACCAACTTTACAGAGCAGTCAGCTAGAGGTATTCTGGCAATTTTTGACAGGTCCAGAGTTTTGTAGCAGGCTCATTAATAAAAAAAAAATTAATATTCAAAGCTGTTTTTAAATTATTGCAAATATTTGGACATGGAAAACTGAAATGGATTCTAGAGTTTGGTGCTATATTAGCATGTACTACAATCATAATTGCTGATTCAAAAATTAATTTCAGAATATACTAAATTCTAAATAGTATTAGGAAGACCACATTTTCACTTTTTTTAGCTTCAAAAATGTCCAAATTTTTCATTCTTTACATCTTCAGTTCAAAATGTATTATTTGAAGGACTCTTCAGTATATATCACTGTAATCTTTAAATCATAGGTGAGACCAAGAAAAATTACTCTGAACTCTCTAATTGAAAATAAATCCAACTTTTTTAATTATTACATTTTTGAGAAAACAGTAATTTAACTGTAAATAATAGTAATCCAACAGTAATCTCTTTCTCATCTTACAGTTGCACAGAAAGAAATCCTATTGGGTTAATTTCCTGTTATTTAGTTTAGAGATATTACATATGATTTCTAGTTTGCCCTAAATCCACTCATCAGTGATTTGCTCCCTGACACAATACAGCTTTGCACATCACCATAACCTCAACAGATAGAGAGAGATTAGTTTGTTATATGCAGAACACCTGCATTTCTGCCTGTTTTTTTATGAATTTTTGCAGGTGCCACACTGAATGCATGAAATTACTCCAACACATCCGAGAAGCACTGAACAGTGTTGTTAAACTGTGTTTTTTCCAGGAGGCTGGAAAATACACTTATTTTCCAGTCCAAAAAGGCTTTGGTTTATCTGTTGCTGTTCATCTTCTTGGGTCCATAAAGCCCAGACAGGCTGAATCCTGGGGAAGGTGATTTCTACTCTGCAGATTGCTGGGCTTTGTCATGTAGGCAGAAAGTGACACAAGATTGTGGAACACTACAAACTGCATTCTCAACTTCTTCCTCAGCTGCATGAACTCTGGGCCAGCTGTGGATGGTGGAGAGGAGAAAAAAAGGAAAAGAGAAACATATGTTTGACCTGTAGATAGTCATAAACTGGTCACTGTGCTCTCTTGGTCAGTTGAGAGACAAACCAGATAGAAGAGATGGGAATCCTTCCAGTATGGAGCTCTATTTTGCAAGTTTGAGTCTTGCAAGGTGCCCTGACTCCAATGAGCAAAATGCTGAAAACTTATTTCCTTGTGGGAATATTTGCATGCCTAAAGTTAAGCAGTATGAAATGCTGTGCTGCATTAGACAGTGTAGAAGTGAATGAAATTGCTTTCAAAACCTGAATCAATCACAACACATGATATTTCTGTGATTCTTGTAGCAAAAACGCTCTGCACCAGTGGATGTCACTGTGTGCACCAAAGCAGAGTAGATTAATGATGCTGCAGATGAATCCTTGCAGAGGATGCATGGGAAAAAATATCCATTTGTGATTCAAATAGGTAGTCTTGCCACACATTAACAGATAGCACTATACTTCTGTTGAGAGTCTAACCCCGCTCAGTACACCCCCACAAAATCAAACAACCACAACAATTTAGCATGAATGTTTTTCCAATGTGTTTTATCATCCAAAGTCTTGTATCTCCAGTTCTTTTCTATCTAGAAAAGTCAAAATAAATACAACCCCCGCCCCCCCCAAAATTTATAGCTAAAGCCAGTGATAAATATTGCTGTGCTCATAAAGTATCTGGTTGTCTTGCTGTAAGTAAGATAGTCAAAACATTTGGGAATCCCTGAAGCACCATTTCATATCCAGCACAGAAATTTTATTTATGTAGATAAATAGCATTCTTTTCATGTGTCAAATCTGTTAGAAAGAAAACAGTATGGTTTCAGTATTTGTAGTGTGAGGATTTCAGAATCATATGTACCAGTTTATGCAAATAGGTCTCAAACTCATCAGTTTTGCCTACCTTATTATTGATATCCATCTTCACTGAAGGTATGTACTGAGGGCACTTCTTTAAGACTGACCAGCCAAAGGTTGCTCCTTCTCCTTGGGAATTGCCATCTTCTTTACAATGCAAAAGCCATTAAATGAGCCTTTCACAGTAAGTCAACTCTCTCCTTTTCACCACCAATGGGGGATATATTTTTTTTTATTTTACTCTGCAAATCCTATTTAAAGAGATATGAGAAGATCCCTTAGATCCCTTACAATGAAAAAAAATTTGCACATTTGTCCCTCCTCAGAGAAATCTATTTCCCAGTGTCCTAGCTAAATGTTAAAATACTAACGTTGATCTTGTAGTTAAATCCTATGTAGAAAGTAGTGCATAAACTTTTTTTAATGTCTACTGCAAAGAAATCCTATTTCTCTCCATTGCCTCTGATTTTTTAAAAAATTCTTTTCCTACAGCACATTATAATGCATCTGTTATATAGTAACATTTAAAGGTAAAACAAAGCAAAGTTGTTTATAGAAAATTTTCTGGCTACAATGTTGGATGAGGGGGATTTATACTCACAGACTTTATATTTGTCCAAACCTTGCTAGAGCCTTTTCTTAGAGGTTTCTTTCTAGATCACTTAATGTATGGTCACATGAGACATTTTAAAGGACAGTTCGGTATCTTGGCCTACCTCAGAAGAGGATTTCCATTGAACTGATATTAAAAAAATGTTCTCATTTAGGTGGATAATGCAAACCAGGTTTTGTATTGTAAGTCAGGCCAAAAAACCCACTCCTGCTCTTGTTTGTCACGTGTGTTCTGTACACTACTCAAAAATACCTGACTATTTCTGTGGCTGCACAGTGACACATCAGCAGCTAGAGTCGGAGTAACACATTTGAGCTTGATTTCTTACAACATGTTATAAATACATGGAAAAATGTTCAATAACTCCTTTATTTTTAACTCACTGCTCAAGCCCTAGGCACAAGCTCTTGCTGTTACTCTTTAGGCTGACCACACTGGAAACAGTATAAAGCACTGCAAAGAGTGAATTGGTAGGTTTGATGCAGAACTAAAACTTTGCCTTAATCTGTGAAGGGTTTTTGAAAAAATATCCCAAGACAACCACACCATTATTTGGCTGGAGTGCTGCTATTGTGATTTATGGCCTGCAGTCAGAGAGATTCATCCAGATACCCCAATGTGCCAGGTGAGCACAGAAGCTGAAGTGCCAGTGGCTGAGGAGATGCTGATCTATTTTGCATGTCCCTTCTTTAGACAGGAATAATCATTCCCAAGGGCTTAAGTGGCTTTTCAGATTGTAGTGAAGAAAAGGGAATTTAGCATTCAGTCCCTGTGGTAGCAGCAAGGAGCACAGAGCACAAGATATGAAGTTCAGAATAAAGCTTCTCTCAGATAATATTCTATAGATGTAAACTATGTGAATATTTAGGACTTATTTCACCTATTTTCAGCCTTTAAAAGCATGGTGCAGCTAATTCTCTCACTCATGATATTTGTAGGAGTTATCTACTATAATGCTCAGATTTGTTTTCTGCTCCTGTTCCCCCTCCACGTCTCAGGAGCAGTTCTGGTACAGATTGTGTGCCTGTAAATCGCTATATAATGATCCAAGGGATGGATACAGGCTCTGAGCCCAAGTGGGGACACAGCCTTGAGCAAGAGAAAACAGCTGCTCTTCACCAGGTTTTTTAATGGTAGTTATGCAGCTGGATGCCTTCAGCTGTTCTTCAGCCTGAGCAGGAAGCTGTCTGCAGGCTTAGGCACTCTCTTGGCATAGGGCACGTGTTCTCCTTTTATTCGATTTTATTTTCCAAAGCCCTAGGCTTACAGGCTCAGTTTTGTCTAAATTAAAATAAAAATAGACCTGTTTCTGCTCTGCATGCACATTATAGGTCAGTGGGCTAAGATCTGGGGAAACTGATGACCAGGGATTTCACTAATTTGTCTTGGAAATGGCAGGATGAAGGAAAGTGTCTACAGAAGAGGTGAGGGTTTTTTTATATGAAGCAATCTTCATATACAACCTATCTCTAGCATATGCATGTGTGCAAATCCCAAGAAGGAACTGAACTCAGAAAAATTAATTTTTAAAATTTTTTTTTCCCTCACTGACTTTTTTTTTTTCTACACAGTGACTCAGAAGGGGCAGCCATGGAACTTTGAAAATCCATGAGCTGTCTGCAGAGTTTTGTATCAAATTTTGGGTGTCTTTACTAATATTAATAAGACAGATTTATCTGAATGAAGAAAACCTTTCTATTTCGCACTCATGGGTAAATGTGAGCCCAAATATAGAAGAAGATTTCAGATACATTGGCAGCAGCTTTCATTGGGCTCCCACATTGTACCACACTGTTGTTCTGAGCAGCTGAATACACAAGAAAACATCCATAAGAGTAATTTGATAGCCTCAGTGGTGGTAATTCCTATAAATCAAGTCTAACATACATGGTCTTAAAATTCAAATAGCCTCCAAGGGACTGCCTGTTTTCTATTAAAGTGGTAGGATTACAGAGGGATTGACTTAGTGAACATTTAATTTTCATAAAATCAGAAAATTATAGAATGGTTTATGCTGGGAGGGACCTTTAAAGATCATCTAGTCCTATCCCCCTGCCATAATCAGGGACATGTTGAAATAAATCAAGTTTCTCAGAATCCTGTCCAACTTAACCTTGAGTGTTTCCAAGAGTGGGGCATCTACTCCTTTCCTGTTCAACCTGCTCCAACCTCATGTGAAAAATTTCTTCCTCATATCTAGTCTGAATCTATTCCCTTTTAGTATAAGACCATTACACCTTATCCTATCAGAACAGGTGCTGCCAAAAAGTTTGTCTCCATCTTTCTTAGAGGCTCCCTTTACTCATGGAAAAGCTGCAGTAAGATCTCCCTGGAGCCTTCTCCAGGCTGAACAAGCCTCAGATTTTCTTCACAGGAGATGTGTTTCCTCCATCTCATCATCTTTGTGGCCTTCTCAGGACTGCTCCAACAGGTCCATGTCCTTCCTGTGCTCACAGAAACCCCAGGGCTGGATGCAGCACTGCAGGTGGGGTCCCACTGGGGTTAAAAATGTCACTGGTTAAAAGTGATAACATATATAAAATACATACAATAAAAGAAGTTGCTCATGTACTCATGTATACTGTTAAATTGTAAATACTTGTTAAAGACATATTTTTCATAGATTTCAGTAATAAAAAAATAAAATAAAATCTTAAAGTTTAAATACCCATTATGTAACTAAACCTGCTAATTGTCAGCAGTGGTAAACTCAAAATTTCTGAAGGAACAATGCCAGCCAGGACTTCCTTGTGGTGCTGTCATGATGAGAAGTATAACTTCTGCCATCCCTAAAATTATTTCAAATAAATACATTTTTAACTTTAAATTTTTCTTATTATGAAAATGGAGCTCCTGTGAAGAAAAATCTTGAATATGAATGTGAAAATATTAACTAATTTTAGCACTTTCTTGATTTGGGATACAGGAGAACAACTCTGTAAGTCCTATATAGATGACTAAAAATGTACAAAAACTTCCTTGGTTGTTAGTAAAATTCAGTTAAATTGCTGTCTGGAGGAGTGTTATAATCTTTGAAATTAGAATATTAGAAATAAGCCATGCCATTGTCTTAAAGTAAAAAAAATAGCATCCATTCTAGTCTCCAGATTCCTGTTGGACCCTGCATCTGGGGAAAGTCACTGCAGTAAATGTACTATTGCTCCTAAACAATTTCCTCGAATTGTATTATCACCTAATATCTGCAGCATAGAATGTGATTATCCCCTCCTGAAAACACTTCAGATCTTATCAAAGAGTGTGTCTAATCCACTGGCCTTGGAAGTAAATATTACAAGATGTACATGCTGAATGCAGTCTAATCCAAAGAATGTAGAAAGACTGGAAGACTGGAAGACAAATAGTTAAATATAATTAGGCTTTATTGCAGATTGCT
This sequence comes from Dicaeum eximium, assembly GCA_013396995.1. Lineage (NCBI taxonomy): Eukaryota > Metazoa > Chordata > Aves > Passeriformes > Dicaeidae > Dicaeum > Dicaeum eximium. The sequence continues at coordinate 987,802 of VWZP01004265.1, read as the reverse complement.
GTTCAGAATTTGTCCATTGCTGATTGCTGTTCAGAATTTGTCCATCATGTCCTGTCACAGACAATAACTAGTATTTAATGAGTTATTTCAGTCCTTTACCTTCTCTTTCGTAATGGCTGAAACAGCTTCCATTTATCTCAGGAAATTGAAGCTCTATACAAAAGTTCATTCACTTAAATATTGCAGAAAGAAATCGCTTACCTCATTGATTGAGCGTCCCTGTACTGTCTGTAAATTTACTTCTACTTAGAGAATGAAGGATTAATTTATTGTATTTATGAGGAACAGGCATCTGTTCTAGTTATAATATTCTCTAAAGTGATGACAACTCCAGGACACATTCAGATTTTAATTTCATTATTTCTACCAGTAATCATATATATCTTTTTTTAAGCCAGCTTGGAAAAACTAAAGAAGGAAACATCACCATAATTTTGCTAAAAAAATGGTAGAATGATCCCTCTTTAAAGCACTTTTTTCTTTATTTCCCTCTTGCATTTGATTTTACAACTGAGCTTGAAATACTGTGCAAAGTCACAGCATGGTGAGAGCACAACAGACCAAAGACAAAATAGCTTTGAGATAAACTTAATTTTACTGAAGTCTCTTGTGAAACCTCTTAGTCACACTGGACAATGTTGGTAACTAACTTCAGTGTTTGTATAATCATTCTGGAGCTACCACTGTATTATAAATTATATCACATTGATATTTCTACTAATGAATCACCACTAAAGCAGAAAAAGACAGAAAGGCATAGCAACTTTCAGGAGCAAGAAGAGAAAAAAGTAACTTGTTTCTTCACCCAGACAGTTACCACCACTTTCGGGTTTTATTTCTCCTCTTCAGCTGATTTATCCTTTTCTTTAGAAGAAAATTATTTCTTTTCCCTTTCTTAGAATGTTTTCATGCCTTCTTTTTCTTCTCAGTTCCATCTCTTCTAATATCGGAATGTGTTTGGACTGTGAGTCATACAAGGAAAGCAACATTCTGCAGCCTTATCTTTCTATAGCAAAACTTAGTGTAGCTGAAGACTTTCACTTGCTGAGAGAGAACAGGAGTATAAGGCAAAGAGCTGAACATTCAGCATAAGAAAGCATACTTTTCTTAGGAAAGGTACATTTGAATTGTATTCTAAACAAAAAAAAAAAAAAAGAAGAAATATTTGGGAGAAATATGTAAATTAATCAGTATGATGAACTATTTTTGTGTATGATTTTAAAATATTATTAACTATTTTGGTAACTTCTTTATTCATTAAAAAACCCCAAAACTTGTATAATTAACACTGTTCTTTGAGATTCTGTGTTGTATCTTTCTCAAATTTCTGTGACTGATAGCATTTGATGCTGGCCAGTCCTGAGGACAGAGGAAATCAATTATCCATATAATCCCTCAGTCACACTAATTTTCATAATTGTTCATTTTAACCTTGCTATTGCTTTTCCCCCTTCATATTTCATAGAGAGAGTTTAAAGGCAGAGATCTTTGGGGAAAAGAAAAATCCAACTACTGCACAAGAAGGACAGGATATGCTAATGTCTATTTGGCTAACAAAGAGAAAACTGGCAGTTAAGTGAAATTATTACTGGGAGCATCACCAGGTTGGACTAAGCATAAAGAGGGCTAAAAAGGAAAGCATGCAATGACTGGCAGAATCAGGGATGAATTGATACATATTTAAAAATATATCTCTTATAACTGTACTTGACATGATGCTCAGGTTGGGTAGAGACAGACTATGAATATGGAACTAAAGGAAGCCTTTTAATCCAGTGATGAATCCATTCATAGATCTCAATATTGGTAGATGAAACTTTTAACTCCTTATCTAACACTGGTGCTTGTGGAAACTATTTTAGGTGACAAAATTAGATTCCACTATTTTATTATTTAAAAGTCAAAAAAGGTGTGAATTACATGTACTATTGCAAAACCACAGCCTATCTCATTCTTTTTTTCTCAGCAATGCCTCAGTCATGTGACACACAGAGAAATGAATTGATGAACATGTTCTATGTTCCCTCATTAGGTCAAAGAAGTGCTGTGCATCTCCACTTAGAATTAACTAACCCATGAACAATCACTTTTATTAGAGAGATAAAAATTTAGTTATAAGTTTTATGGAGTCTGAGGAGTGAGGTTCAAAGTGTTGACTTATCCTGGTCCCTCAAGTACTATATAAATAAATGTAAGGTCTTAGGTTTCAATGATCAAACATCTAGCTAGTGGCTTTGATGATAACTCAATGAATTATGTATTATTTAGTTTTAGAGAAATCATTGAGAGGAAGACAGAAAATTAAGGAGTATGGTGTTTAAAATCTCAGCAAATAATTGCAAAGAACTTATATGTAAATTAGCCTTCTAAGAAAACTGAACTAATTATTCTTTAAAAATGTGTGTTTTTTTTCTTTTAAAAGCAGCTTCTTCATCTGTGTTTTGTCTTTCATTACTATGAATATGTACAAAAAGCTTTGTCTAATAATGTTAAGAATTTAATCCATTTTCTGTGACGGGGTTTCTGAAGGTGTGGATTTGCATCTAAACAAGGAAAGCAGTGCTCTGCTCATCCATAGATATCTCCTTTGTTTAAGTTAGCTTTATATCAATTTAAACTTTATAACATGCTTAGAGAAGGACTAGGTAATTTTGCATTCATTAGCAAAGATATTATGTCCTAAAAGCTCTAAAGGTTGTAGAATACCAAGGAATCTTATACAATTTATTAGTACGCTACTTCTAATTTGCAAAGAAGAGAGGAAATGTTATTATCTGCTGTTGTACAAGCATATTAAGTACAAAGATGCTTTCTGGATTATGTAGAAGAGCAGCCTAGATAGGCAATGATGCTGGAAGGTTAAAGAGAGGGAAGTGAGGAATAAAAAGTGCAGTTGTGAAAAAGGGAAAATGCATGGAAGGACACAGCAGCTGAACACTCACTCATGCTCAGAAGTGGGCTGCACTCCACGAAGTTAGGCAGGAGCAAGTCAGGATTTCAAAAGCCTGGAATAGAAAATTTGATATTTACATAAAGTGATAAGGGGAGAAATAAAAAACATGGGGGATCACAAAACAGGTGATTCCTTTTTATAGATGCACAGAGAGTCAGACATTCAAAAGGATTTGAACTCCTCTTTCCCTCTAGAGGTATATAAATCCATTCTTTGTTTTCACAGGAATCTTTAAAAGAGTTTTTCAGATGAGAGACACAATTTCTTCAATTTAGCAGTCACAAAGTTTTCCAAATACTGCTAAAGGTCCTGAAAAGATATTAGAAAACTATTAACCTCTCTGTTTAACTCTTAAAGGATCATCTTAGAAGTGTTCTCTCAGGCAATGATTAAAAGTATTCAAGTTTGCCTTAAAAGTAAAATTTTGGAATAGTGGTTGAACTCCTGGTGATACAGAACTCAGCACAGGACAGTTCAGCCTGGCTTTTCCTGGGATGGGCTTTGGTAGAGGGGGCTGAGAACGAAAAGAAATACATATAATTCTGCATGTAAGGGTCTATCATCCCACAGTACCCTGCTGAATTTAATTACTATTTGTCATCACTATAAACCTCACTGCAATTTTTTCCCCCTCATAAATTAATTGGAGACTTTTATAAGGGGCCTGTCAGGCTCATATGATAATTTTCTCTAGACTACTTGTCCAGACTTCTTTCAATGGAGAAAGTATAGGGAAAGCCAGATGCAACCAAGAATATCCCATGGCATAGCTATTGCCAGAGGACCTGGAAATGGTATGTCAAGTCTGTGCATTACACAGAGGAGGAAAAGACACATTGTGGGAGTTTGTGGTAACTGTTTCAGAGAACAAAAGGTACAGAGAACCTGATTTTAAAACTTAGTGAGACACTCAGTGAAGAAATATTTAACATATTAATACATTAAAAAATTTCTCACTGCATTTTTTACTATTGGTATTCTTGAGACCACATATTTATCACAGAAAAATGGAAAAAAGCTTGCATTTCTGGGTTACACTAATATAATATTATGTATTGTTGAGTAAATTGTGCAAAGTTTGCTTTTCATGTTCTCTAATCTGAATCACTATGCCTAGCCTTACTCCCAGACATAAAGTACAAATTCTCTTTCTGTTACCTCCAAATGGATTTTGCAGTACTAATCCATGTCCTTATTTAGCTGTTTTTCATTATTCTTTTTTATTATTTCTTTCCTGACTACATAGCTCATTGGGCCATTACCTTAAAACATTAAACTATTTTTGTAAAGTACCTTTTCTATATTCTGTGCAACAATGCTCCAAATATACTTATTCACAATCTCATTATGTCTTGAAAGGCCAGTGTGTGTATTCATGTATATATCATGTATACATGTTAACTCCATAAATATGGCAGTCACAAAACACTATTCCTTACAGAGATTCTTTGACATGCTAATTGTTAATGATTTTTAATTGTGGGGGAAGTAAAGAAAATAATTATTTAGGTGAATTTTTAAATTCTGTGGCAAAATTGAGAAAGAAGTAACTGATTAAGGCACCTACCTCCTCCCAAGAACACCTCTTTTTATTTTTTTTATTCTTATGTTGCAGTTTAAAGCTCTTATGCATTATTTTTCCTTAGAAGCTTAGGGGACAGCTACACATTTTAGTAAGAAGAACAAGTAAGCAAACAAACAAATAAAGAGATGTGGAAAATAGTATAATAGAAGTTATTTTGTGAGGGATGGAACTAATAGAATTTATTTCCCTTGGGCTTTTTGTCATTTCATGACCTCAATCTCTCATGTTTCCACCCATCCCTACAATTATACAGTTTGAATTGGACTTTCAGTGGGACAAGTATTTCTTGGGCTGTAGCCAAGTTAAGTGGAAACCACTTGCCCCCATGCTGGAAGGACAGCACCTGAACTATTACCACCTTTTATCAGAGAGAGCACACTTGAGATCCCAGAGCTGCTGATTTTCATGAAATATGTATCCATTCACTATCTTTTTTGGCATTTAACACATCCCTGAATTTCATTGATATTGACCATAATGTTACAAATATTCTATACAAAGAGGGGAGAGAAGGGGTGAGGAGCAAGTACATCTGTAAAGCCTACTGTCAATAAGAAGGCAAACTAGAAAGCGAAATATTTACACAGACATAAAGTAGATGAAATTTCCTCCTGAGTAGACCTGTAACATACTTTCAACATGCTGCCTTTTGGCCACATGCTCAGGGAATCACAATCAATTTCCACATGGGTATGATCTTTTTAACTATTGTTATTATTGTTGTTGCAGGAATATCTGAAGACTCTTGAACACACTTACAGAAGAACATAAGTTCCAGGTAAATTTAAAAAAAAAAAATTATAAGTAAAAAATACTTATTACACAGTAATCAGTTAAACAGATTGTAATGGATTCAGAGTGCTGAATATCTTCATCTCACCTACTACTCTACTACTTGGTGCTGACTGAAAAACCTCTGATTTTAGCTCCTGTTTGGCTATACATATTCTCCCCTTGTCTCCTTTCCACTACATTCCCAATTGCATATGCCAACTCTTTTCAGCCAACAAAAGCTATAACAGAAAAAGATGCAGTGCATCCTCCAGAGCCTGCATAATACAGACATGGGGAACTAATATGTTTTCTTATGTCCTCTCAGGGGAAAATGGTGTGAACAATCAGTTTATGAACAGTTAATTTTTCCGTAATTTTCAACATCTAGATGCATCTGGATCAGGAATATGTTTCTTATTCCAGGGAGAAAATGATAACTTTGCTAAGCCAGCATGGTATGTCACTTTGAATAAATGCATCTGCCATATGGTATTTGAATCATCCATAAGGACTAATTAAATTACTTTGATTTTCCACTGGAAGAAATTGAGGTACTGAAGAGTCTAATCTCTGCTTTTGATGCACTGTTGATGCTACAAAAAGAGCTTTAATTTTAGCTTGCTTATTTTTTTCCTTCCCTTTTGGAGAAAAAAGACTGCTTTCCCCTTAAATGTAAAAAACAAAATCCAAAACCAAAACAAAACAAAACCCCCAAAAAACAAACCCAACCCAAAAACTCCTACAAAAGCAACCCTGCAATTCTCCCATAGCTGACTCTGCTACAGATCTGCTACAACATAAGTGCAACTGAATGGTGAATCAGCTGCTTGGAGCTGTATACAGGGAAGAGAAAAATAGATCACTGCTTATCTAAGAAAGTGTACCTCAATCACAGTTCACACAAGTAGTCAGGATTCAAATGTTACCATTAAAAAAAAAATAGTCCTGTTTGATTTATTGACTGAAAATAGGTTCAAGCTAGTGGTACCAATTTGCACTTGCAAGGTGACTCCCTAAGTCTGCTCATGCATTGGAATACATATATGCATTTAAGTAAGAATATTTTCTGTGCTCATGAAAATTACACAATGCCTTCTCTAAGAAGCTTAAATAAATCTTCTTGTCAGAATCACAATCTCTTTGTCTAACTATAAAATGGATTATTTGAGCCCCAGGACTTTCTAGAAGAAATGATAACATGCTAAAGGGAAAGGTGACAGCTCAGTTTCATACAATTTCCTTTACTGAGAGCCGTTCTACTGCTGTAAATAATACTCCTAGCAGGAGTCTAATACTTGTGTTTAGACACCATATTTTGCTCCTGAGGTAAGGGTTTATTGTAGGTTAACCCCAATGGACAACTCAATCCCACACAGCTACTTGCTTACTTTCCTTTGGTGGGATGTGGGAGAAAATTGGAAGTGTTAAATGGGCAAAACTTGTGGGTTAAGCTAAAGACAATTAAACAGGTAAAGCAAAACCTGTGTCCACAATCAAAGCAAAACAAGGAATTCATTCACCACTTCCCATGGGCAGGCAGGTGTTCATCCATCCCAAGATGAGAGTGGCTTCATCACACAGACTGGTGACTTGGAAAGACAAACACCATCTCTCAAAACGTTCCCCGCTTTCTTCTTCTTCCTCCAGCTCTAAATGCTGAGGATGACACCACGTGGTATGGGACAGTCATTGGGTCAGCTGGGGACAGCTGTCCTGGTTGTGTCCCCCCCAACTCCCTGTGCACTCCCAGCCTGCTCCCTTGCAAGGGTGGGTGAGGGACAGAAAAGCCTTAACCCCGTGTCAGCACTGATCAGTAATCAGTAAAAGCCCCTGTGGTATTGTAGTGGTTTGACCTTGGTGCCCCCCAAGCCCCTCTATTACTTCCCTTCCCAGCAGGACAGGGGAGAGAGAATAAGATGGAAAACAGCCCATAGATTGAGATAAGACAGTTTGCTAAAGTAAAAAAAGAAAAGTAAAAGTTTGCATAAGCAAAGGGAAAAATTATTCTCTACTTCCCATCAGCGAGGCATTTCCCAGGATGCAGGGCGTCAGCAGTTGCTCCAGAGGGCAAAGATTATAGCATAACAAATGTCCCCCCCTTCCTCCCCTCTCCCTCAGCTTTTGTCTTTGAGCTGACATCACATGATATGGTATGTGCCTTTAGTTAATTTGGGTCACCTGGCCTAATTGTGTCCCCTCCCAGGATCCTGCCCACTCCCAGCCCTTTGATGAGGATGGGGCAGGATGTGAGAGGGATAGTGCTGTTCAGTAATAGACCAAACACTGATGTGTTACCAACACCCTTCCAGCTACTAGTGCAGAGCACAAACTGTGAGGGCTGCTAAGGAGAAATGAGCTCAATCTCAGTCAGATCCAATACAGGTATCAGTGTTTACTTCATCACAAATCCTAAACTTAGCCCTGTATACTGTGAAGAAAAATTAATTCTAGCTCAGCTAAAACGGGTACATGTTTATTGACCAAAGGCACAGCTCATGACAGAGGTTACTGAAATAATTTGGCTGAGTATGCCAAAAAAAAGGATTAAAAACTGAATTTTGGTTGGTTCATTTTTTATTTTAGTAAATGTTTAATATTTAATCAAGTAGACTTCAAGAATGATGTTATGGTAGCTCCAAGCAATGTATATGGTAGAAGAAAACCTTATACTGTCATAAAAAGGAGTGACCCTACTGAAGTGAAATACATACAAACTAATCCAGTGCCATCTGGTCCTATGAAGTTAAAGAGGAGACACTATGAAAAACTAACACTGTATTCAGTGGACCAGAAAGAAAATTTCACAGGATGCAGGGTACTGGGAATTATTTTTATTACTGCCTGATGACACAAAGAGGAACAATAAGAGACAATAGACTAATCTTAATCGTTTTGCAGGTTTGACACTATGTTGTAAAGCAGAATTATTTTCTCATATTTTTCATGTCAAATGTTATAATTTAGATGAACTAATAAGAAGCTACATATTTTGAGCAATGCATGTGGGAAGATCTGTCAGAATGTTCTGTTCTCTACCAGCAAACAGGAGAAAATAAATGTAATCTGCATTACAATACTTTCTTCTTTCAGGAATGACCTTCTGCCTTAATGTTGTAGCAAGGATGGCAGAAATTATTTGCACCACATTTATTTTTTGTGTTCATCAAAGTGCTTCTGTGTGGTTACTCTTACATGATAAATTGTGCCAATATAAACATTTTCATAGAATCATCAAATCACAGAATCACAGAATGGCTTTGGTTGGAATAGACCTTAAAGATCATCTAGTTCCAACCCCACTGCCACTGGCAGGGATACCTTTCAGTAGATTAGGTTGCTCAGAGCCCCATCCAATATGGACTTAAACACTTCCAGGGGGAATCTACAACTTCTCTGGGCAACCTGTTCCAGTGCCTCACCACCCTCACAGTAAAGAATTTCTTCCTAATATTTAATTCAACCCTGTAAATAATTTCTCTCCATGTTTCTTATAGGGTTCTTTCAGGTACAGGAAGGCTGCAGTTAGGTCATCCTGAAGCTTTCTCTTCTTCAGGCTGAAAAATCCCAACTCTCTTAGCCTTTCCTCACAAGAGAGCTGCTCCATCCCTCAAATCACCTTGGTGGCCTCTTCTGGACTCACTCCAACAGGCTGATAGCCTTCTGCTCATGGAGACTCCAGGGCTGGATGCAGCACTGCAGTGGAGTCTCACCATGGTAGAGCAGAGTAGAGGGGCAGAATCCCCTCCCTCATCTGCTGCCCACGCTGCTTTAGATGCAGTCCAGGACACATTTCTCTTTCTGGGCTCAAGGGCACAGGGCTGGGTCATGTCCAACCTCTCACCTACAGCAGCCCCAAACCCTTCTTAACAGGGTGGCTCTGGATCTGTTCATCCCCAGCCTGGATTGACACCAGGGGTTGCCCCAGTCCAGGTGAAGCACCAGTTCTTGTTCTTGCTAAACCCATGCCCTCCCTTCTTCAGCTTCTCCAGGTCCCTCTGGATGTCATCCCATCCCTCAGTGCATCAACCCCACCACAGCTTGGTGTCATCTGCAAGTTTGCTGAGCATGCTCTTGATAGCTTTTTCCATATCATTAATGAAGATGTTAAATTACAGTGGCCTGAATATGGACTCTGAAGGACAACACTTGTCTCTGATGGTTGTTTGGGACTCTGAGCTATGGACAACACTTGTCTCCGATGGTCGTTTGGGACTCTGAGCTATTGATCCCTCTGGATCTGACCATCCAACCACTTTCTCATCCATACAACAGTACACCCATAAAATAGATCTCTCTCCAATTTAGAGTGAAGAATGTTGTGGGGAACTGTATCAAAGGCTTCATAGAAGCCCAGATAAATAACCTCTGCAGCACTTCCCTTGTCCACTCATGTACTCACACCATCATAGAAGGCTACTGAGTTGTCAGGCAGGTCTTGCCCTCCGTGAAGCTGTGCTGGCTGTCCTAAATCACTTCCCTGTCCTCCACAAGACAGCTAGCACAGCTTCTCAGAGGGTGTGCTCCATGATCTTCCTGAGGCTGAAAGGATCCTCCTTTCTAAGGCTAAAATATTTTCCTCTTTCCTGTCACTGTCATGACTTCTAAAATATAATGGAAAGCGGCTTGGGATTGACATCAGCCAACTTCCTCAGGACCCTGGGATGCATAGACTTAATGTACATTCAGGTTCCTCATGTGGTCATGATCTTTGCTCCCCCAGCCCCCATCCTGCTGTCCACCTGGTGAATATGTGTGGGAAAAGAGATTGTCATGGAAGACTAAGACAAAAATGTTGGTGAGTACCTCAGCCTTCTCCTCTGTTGTTACCCATTTTCCAGCACTGCTTATTAGAAAGTATCCCTTCTTTGACCTTTCTTCACTGGTAAAAACATACCTGTGAAAGCCTTTCTTTTTATTCTCCTTTGCCAGATTCAGTTCTAGCTTCAACTTGGACCACTCTTTCTCCTCAGCTAGGACTTCTGAAATAACAAGCTATCAAAAGAGTTAAGTACTCTTCATTAAGGTTAAAATAATGAACAAATGTCATCCCTAGGATATTAATGGAATAGAAGAGGAGAATGCTATAAAAAAGTATTTTTGAACCTATTAGGTCTAGTAGTATTTATGCAAACACAGGAAGCTGCCAAGACTATATTTGTCTCTCTTTTTTTTCCTCTACCATGGAAAATACTAATCTAATAAACTATTATGAATGTAATATGCTCTGATCTATCTTAAATAAACAAGACGTGTTCTGAAAGCATAAAAGAAAAAGTCTTTATTGTAGATAAAATCAAATTAAATTCAAGGCTTATAATTGAAGCTGTTTGTGCCTCAAGAAAAGATTAAGCTATAAAAGAACTAAATTGAAAGGAAAGCAAAGTGTTTGAAGGGCAGATAAGGTCACCATAAAGAAGGGCAACCAGAGTCAGAAAGATGAAAATAGACTAACAGCATGAGCAAATAACTAGTTTATTTGATTTAGTGTAAAAAAAAAGAAGGCAATAAAGTAAGGAACCAAACACCTAAAAAAGAATGTGTCTGGAAAAGTTAATATATCATCAAAAAAGGACCAGAATAAAGGACTTAGGTATTATTACAAAAAGACCATTTTAGGTATTATTACAAAAAGACCATATAGTCTTCAGCAAAGAACTCAAATACCCTTCCCAGATAAGTGACAAATCCAGAAGCCAGGGAAGAAAATACCAAAAATGAAAGAAGACAAAATACTCAGAGATATATCACAATGAATTTGAGATTTAAGAGTGTTCCTTTTTTTTAACATTCTTTTAATCAGAACATGGGAAATTAATTTCTATTTGCTGTACATTTTCAATGTTCTGTTGCAGTATATTTGGGTAGTACAAAGATATCCTTTAGGTATTAAAAAATCTTAGTAATGTGGGGGATAAGAAAAAAAATTAAAAATATGTAAAGTATCAAAAAGGTATATTAGGACCAATTATGACCAAAAAAACCCATCAAGATTCACAAGATGAACTTCAAAAAAATTGTTTAATCAACTTATCAGTGTTTCAAAGCAAGATCTTTAAAAATATGATCATAAAATTGTCCCAAAACCTTTATCAAAAGAAACCCTTATTTTCTTTCTGAAGCCTGTCTACCATAATGACAGGCCTTAAATCTGCCATTGACAGTAGCTTAAACTGATCCTTAACAGTGTCGGGGAGAGATGTTTCATCATGAATCATAGTCTGAAGCAGCTACAGGGACATTATTAGCTGAGTCACAGCAGGTGACAGTGAAATGCTATCCAGTATTGCTGAGTATTATTATCTTTGCATGTTGATTTAATGGCAGACAGAAACAAAGCAATTGAATGATGTCTACTCTATTTCTTCTTCTGTGTGACACCTCCACATGCCTTTGTGATCTATAGCTCTGGGGTATGTCAGCAGCAGGAGAGACAGAGGGGCTGAAGGATCCTAGGCTGCCAGGAGTCTTGTAAAGCTTTCCAGCTAGGAAAATGCAAAGAGCTGGAGTCTTCTTTGGAAATATTTATTGCAGAGATCCACACCTTATTGAAAGTCATAAAGAGCAACAAGTTAAACTTTCCATGTTTATCTTAGTGAGACCATTCTAAGTAAAATACACTGATAAATTTATTGTTTAACCTTGTGACTACATTTTAGTCTTTGAAGTGAAAAGTAAGTCCAAGTCTGAAACACTTAGCTGTGCAGGAGGAGGCTGTTTTCTATATGTGAGTATGGGTCTAATTTTCCTGCATTCACTGTGGCTGTTGTATATTAGATATAGGTGCCAGTACAGCTCCAAGGTCAGCATTCTGGATACTCTCAGAAGCAACTTGGTCAGGTAGTTAGCCACTGTCCCAGAAGCCTTTTGACCATGACAGAAATGTAAATAACCACAAGGATTCTATGAAAAACTCAGCATCATAGTTTAGGTGTTATGCAAACTTTGGCACTGTATGGCTTCAGAAGTCAGTGACATGAAAAATTCATTGGCTGCCTTTTTTGGAATATCCATCCCTGTATATGCTTAAAAAATGTTTTGAAAGGCAAAGAAAATCTCTGAGACTTGCCCATAATTAGCTGGCTCTTTCACTGTTCAGTTAGCATTAGTTTTGATGTGTAGGGATTTCCTTTATTCTGCAGGGTCCTGTCTGCTGCACAAACTGTTTAGTCCATTCTGGGAGCTATGTTCAAAATTAGGCATTTTTTTTCTCATGCAGTTTGCTTCTTATTTCACACCATCTAGTTTTTATTTACCCATGCTGCACAATCCTTAAGCATCACAGAGGCAGAAAACTCAAAATGAAGAAATAAGTTCTTTCATCTCTAATGTATCAAATCTTACAGTCCAAAGTGTTCTACTTGGCTATTACATTTTGCTAAAGCAAGCAATACTGAATCTGTTCAGAAAATATCCACCAATGACCTTTTAGTGTTCAGACATGTTTCTGCTTCACAACTTCTATACAAACTGTGGTGGTTATAGGACATTTGGATGACTCTTGTGGAGCTATACCCTCAAGGTATGGAATTGATACTTTCTGGAATAATTCCATTATTTCAGAATCAATAATTGCTGACATAGCAATATTAACTGAGAGCTTATCAAAGCAATCTTACCTCTCTACTGCATCTCTGTAGCAAACCCCCATGAACTCTTTATGCCCATTGCCAATTTCTCTGTCCCTAGGTACCACTGAAGAGAACCTAGATCTGACTTCTTTACTCTTCCTGCAGCAGGTACTTAAACACACCTGAGACATATCCTGGAGGCTCTGTACTCTAGGCTCTCTCAGCACTGCTTTATGAGAGGTTTTCCAATCTCTTCCCCAAACTGCTGGCAATCCTTTGCCTGATACAGCCCAACACACCACTCACCCCTTGTGTCACAAGGGCACACTGCTGGCTTATGTCCACCTTGCTGTTCACCAGGACTCCCAGGTCCCTTTCTGCCAAACTACTCTCCAACAGGGCAGCCCTCACTATAAGATAGTGTAGGGGGTTATTCCTCCTCAGGTGCAGGACTTTGTGCTCCCTTTCATTGAATTTCTCCAATTTCCTGTCAGCCATTCTTCCAGGGGGTCCTTTTGGATGTTAGCGTGACCCTCTGTCATATCAGCCACTCCCTCCAGTTGGTAATTTGCAAACTTGCTGAGGATACACTCTGCTCCATCATCCAGCTCATTAATTAAGATTTTGGATAAGATTGGACGAAGTATTGACTTCTGGGATACAGTGCTGGTTGCTGGCCTAGACTAGACTTCATTCCTCTCATCACCATCCTCTGGGACCTTACATTCAGCCAGATTTCAATCCACCTCACTGCCTACACATCCAACCCAAATTCATCAACTTCCCTGTGAGGATTTTATGGGCGTCAGTGTTGATGGCCTTCCTAAAATCAAGGTTAGACTACGCCATTCATTTATTTGTGGAAGTTTATCAAGTTGGTGAAGCATGATGACTTCTTGGTGCATCCGGACAAATTTCCTATTGTTTATGTGCCTGAAAATGTTTTCCAATATTAAGTTCTCCATTACTGTTCTAGGAATCAAGGGAGGTGAGCAGTGCTGGGGTCCTCTTACTCTTTCTGAAGACTGGCGATGCACATTCCTCCAGTCTTCAGGCACTTTTCCCAGTCACCAAAGACCATCAGAAGTGGTCTCACAGTGACACCAGCACTCCCTCAACACATATGGATGCATCAGGGCCCATAGACATGCATATGTCCAGTTTACTTTAGCATTCCCTGAAGTGCTCCTCCAGACTGCCCTCCTGTTTTTAGAGCCTGGTATTCCTGAAAGCTAGTCCTGCTAGTAGAGAATGAGGCAAACAAGGTATTCAGTACCTTGGCTCCATGTCCTGGGTAACCAGATGTCCCACCCCATTCAGCCCTATTTGCCCTGGTCTTCCTTCAGCCACCCATGTACTTGCAGAAACCCATCTTGCCTTTGACATCCCTTCCCAGACTCAGCTCTGGGTGTGGGCCAAGGATTTCCTAACCACACATGCCCATGCTGTGTTTCTGTATTCCTTCCAGATTGCCTGTTCCTGCTTCCACCCTCTCCACACTTCCTTTTTGCATTTGCGTTTGGTCAGGAAGTCCTTGTTCATCAGTGTGGGCCTTCTGGCATTTTTGGTTGATTTCCTGTTCATTGAGAAGGACAGCTCTTCAGCTGGAAGAGGAAGTGATCCTTGAATATCAGCTTTCTTTAGCCACTCTTCCCTCCAGAGTTTTATCCCATGGGACTCTTCCAACCATATGCCCGCAGCCCCCAATTTCTGGTCTACTGAAGTCAAGCTCTATGATCTTGATTTTCGCCCTGCTCTCTCAGGATCTTGATATCAATAGACAATTAATATCTATAATATTGAGCAATCCAAGTTAGATGGCTCTTTGTAAGAAAATTTATGTAATTTTTGTAAACTGGGACACGTGATAGTATCTAAGACTGAATGTTCTACTTTATGAACAGCCAGTAAAGTTCCTTTTACCACTCCTCTATAATTAAACAACCCCAAAGCCCTCTCCCCCAACAAATCAGAACAAAATCCATAAAAATGTATCCATGAAAATAGGAATATTAAGCAGCTAATGACTTACAAGTTCACCCTTACTTCGACATTTTTGTATCAGAAGGTGTGCTAATAGCAGAGGGCTGCTGAGAAGGCTGCTTTTAACATCATGCAGACACCACCATATCTTTTCTGATATGACTTAAACTTTTTTTGGAACAGTCTTTACATATTTAACAAATTTCCTCAGGATGATATTAATTATCTTGAAAAAAATTATTTAGAACTTGTGGGTTTTTTTGAAACATTTCTGAGTTAATCTATTCCTTTTCAAATTATTTCTAAAACTTGATTTTATCTATAATCCACTTTTAATTTTATTCCATAATCTCCTGACAAAATCAGTGCCTGTTTATGACCAGTTTCACCTCTAAAAGAGATGTTACCTGGTCTTCTACTTTAAATTGATTTATATTCTGCTTGCCCCTCAATATGTTTCTATCCATTTTCATGTACTCTTCCACACCAATACAGAGATAAATATAAATACATATGGATTTGTCCATATGGATATAGGTAAACACACAGAATGAAGATCTAGTAGTCAGATACTTTCACATTCTGTGAAAGGTCAATATCGAATACTGGATACAAAGGAAACAAAATAGTCACCCAACATGTTAAATGCCAAAGGTCTACACTAAGATTTTCAGTCCTGCATAATTGAATTACAAGGACTTTGTTTCCCTTAATCTCAGTCCAAGAGATCAATCAAAACTTCATTCCAATTACCTGAAGTGTGTGGATATTGACATTCTGCAAGAGATTTTGTTTTGAATAATTCATAGGGAAAGATATATCTGACTTTATTTTCATATTGATAGTATATGTTCATACAAGGAGCTAGAGTGTAGACATTGTAAGGAGAGAAAAATGATTACACAACTTTTAGAATGATGCAGAGGGACATGCCAGTAATAAACAGGTCTATTTTGGTAAATCAAAGAACCTCATTTTTCCAAAAGCTACTACATACTTACCTACATAGTTTAATTTTACAGCAAAATCTTATTTTGGAATCAGGTAGACAAAATAGTTATTTACTTACAATAAGAAGCCCATGTCTCCATGAATAAGATACGTTTACATTAACACAAGGTTGGAAGATAAGCAATAATAAGGATTTCAGGTATGTCAAACTTCATACTCCTATTTAATTTACATTTCCATTACAAAAATATTTGGGAGTTTTTGATTGGGCTTTTCAATAATGTTAACTATCAGTGGTGTTCTATCTCTTTCATTTTACAGTTACTATTTTGCAAAAGGAGGGAAGCAAAAACTATCACAGAGGTTTCCAGCAGGGTGTGCCAGTGCAGCCAAAGTGTAAGTGGATTATGTGGTCTAAGTACAAAGAAAAAGGGAAGAATATTATTCTTGTATTGGATATTTTTTGGAAGTTGGGTTAGGAGACTGTGTAGAGATCAGAACTGTGAGGTCCCAAATCAGGAAAGTAGAAATGAGCATATTGACTGTATCTATGCCAACAGACATTAGAATATAGTACATATTATCTATATATTTATGCTTAGCTGTATTTATCTATTTAATCTTTGATTTCCTGCTCTTGTATAGGACTAGCAGCAGCTGAGGACTTAATATTTGCACTGAGTAATTCTGTTCAAAACCAGATGTGGCACCACCTACTTTCTAATTCCAGTGAATGTGCTTTTATTAATGTTATTTTTTCCCTTTTATGTTGACAAGAGCATTAAATACATGGTTTCTGTAAAAAGAGAAGAATGTTATTTTCATAATTCCAAGGTCCTATTGATCAATTTTATCTGTTTAATTGTTCATTATTAGGATAATAAATATGTGGTAGTGGGTTTTTAAGGTTTTTTATATTTCTGTTGAATGTTATGTACTGTTGTTGGTTTCTCCCTATAACTCCCCTACATTGTAACCCCTAATGGTTTGCCCCAAACCTCCCTCTCCCTTATAAGGTGTTCCCCCTCCTCCCTCGTCCCTGTCAATCCCCTAAACCCCTACCCCCGGGAAGTGTCAGTCTCCCCTTAGCCCATGCCTTTGTTCCAGAACCTTCGATGTCAGTTATGCTATCCCTGGTCCTTCATTGGTTCTTGTACCCCAGTCCACTCCCACCCTCCACCCTATTGGTTTGTTCCTTCGCTCAACTCCTCCCTCACCCTCACCTGATTGGTTTGTGTATCCCTCCGCCCCTGGTTTCCTCCCCCCTTTATAAGTTGTTTGCACCCTGAGCTAGTCGGCACTTCTCGGACCCCTGGACCTCAGTAAACGCCTCTCCGTCCTACAGCAGCAGTGTCTCCTCTCTCCTTTCACGCAACGCCGCCTCCGAGACGCCTTTGGATTGCCGCTGCCTGCGCTCTCTGCGAGGGAGTGCAGGTTGCACCGTCTGCCCTGAACGACCCGGTGCGGGCGGGACGGGGAGCGGCCACACTTGTCGTGCTGCCCTCGGAGAGCTAGCCGGAGCCCGAGTGGACGCAGGGCAGCGCATCATAAATACATTAGCAACAAATAAGAGAATTTCTGCTCAGTCCATGGGCTAGATTTGGACTGTAAATGGATGCAAGAACACCAAAGGCAGTAGAAATCTTTTGTAAAGAATATTTCATTTGGACTTAGGCATGCAGAGTGCAGACACTAACTGCTACTTTGTTTTTGCCTGTGATACAGATGGATCAGAAAGGCCTTGAGGTTGAGCTAATTTGTTGCTGATTAAGATCAATAGAAGATAATCTTCTCTCTATTTAAGCCAAAATAAGTGGGAAAATTGGTGCTTAAAGCTCCCATAGTTACTCTGAAATTTGGGCAATTTAGGAACATGCAAAAATGTTCAGAATCTCTGTGGTTCATCTGTACATTTTAGAGCACATTTTAAGGACTTGTTCTCCTACAAATAACTATTTCACAACACTTTTCATTGTAACTTGCATCTGTTCATTTAAACTAATTCACAACCCTTGTTCTGCTCTACTTGCCTCACATATTGTAATAGCATGTAAAGACATAAAAGAAGATATTAAAGATTTTGTAAATAATGCATAGATTTAAAATTGAAGAATATTTTTTAAAGTACTGGACAGAAGAACAACTTTTCTTTCATGTGCTTCTTTACCAGTTTCCAGATGAGGTGAGTTCTCTCTTAGTGAACATTACCCAGGATCACATTGCTTTAAGCTTCTATTTCTTTGTTCATGTCCTTTCTGTATTCCACTCAAAGGCCAAAGAAAATAATTCTCTGATCTTATTGGGCAAAACATTTATATGTTCATTGTATGTTTTACTCGTATGAAGATTTTGCGATTTTGATTTAATATGAATCAGAGAATCACAGAAAGGTTGTGGTTGGAGGAGCCATCTGGAGATCATCTAGTCCAACCTTCCCACTAAAGCAGGTTCACCCAGAGCAGGTTTTACAGGATGTAAAGGTTTGTCCAGATGGTATTTAATTTTCTCCAGAGAAGGAGACTCCACAACTTCTCTGAGCAACTTGTTCCAGCACTCTCCAACCCTCGAATTTGAAGTGTTTCCCCATACTATGAGTAAATTTGGTAAGGAGAAAAAGAGAGATATAAGACTATCTTAGCTTTCTAATTGTCCTTGCTTTGTTATCTGACTCAATCTGTATACTTATTAATTTATTTTGCGTATTTCATTGGAGATATTTCTAAACATAATTAAACATTTACTCATATTTTAAAATACAGCAGAGGGATAAACAGAATATATATTACCCTCATTTTAATAACTTCTTTTTAAAATTCTTTTCATGGTTGTGTAATGTTCTGCATTTAAAACATGTACAGTTAGTCCCTATATTTATGAGAATTTATTTTCTCACTCAAATTGCAAGCTGGAAATCCAGATACAGTCTATAAAAGCCTTCTTTCTGTCTAACAGTTCAGTTCCTATCCTGTGTTTGAACTTGAAATCTATATGTGGGGAAAGCTGATGAGCCACAAATAAAATGCATAATCTCTATCTATGTGACAGACTAACATACATAAAATGAGAACAAACATCATTATATAGCATTGTTTCCCAAACAACCTTAATAACCCTTTTCACTTTTCAGTGCCATTTGGAAGATTCAGAGTTTCTATTGAGCACTTCATCTAAAACCAAATTAAAGTCTCAGGCAATTTTGATACACTCATTTACTCTAAAACAAACACTATCTGTTTTGTTCAGCACAGTGGCCTGAAAGTGCACCGAGTGACTAACACCTTGCACAGTTACCACCTTATAATATCAAATTCTCAACCCACTTTTTTTTTTAAGACAAATACACCCTCATTACACCTCATAGAGATGCTAAGATTGCTCAGTGTAAAATAAAATTGCTCAAATACAGGCCTCTGAGCAAATTTCCTCCTTGAACTTGACTGTACTTCAGAGTTACTTTCCTCTTAGGAGACAGTCAGAAAAGTAGCCTGCTTTTCCAATGTGTTCTGAGTGCAGTTTAAACTGTGTGCCAGAGAGATTTGGTGCTACATAGCACACTTTTTTCAGGCTTCTTAGAGGGTTATGAAACCATTTAAGGTACCATAATACTAACATCCATGCCCCAAAGTAATTTTGCAAAAAGAGTGAAAGAATAGATATGAGAGAATTACATTTTTTACCCTTACAAGAAATAAGAACCATTGCAAAGCTGGACTGACTTTGTTTTAAAAAGCGGTTGTGTCCACAGTGGGGAGATCTATGTGTCATTTATCTTACCTTAGATTCTTCTTGTATTCAGCAAATGTGAGATATGGCAGTTCATTCTTAGCCATGTGGGATGTTTGGGAATGAGACAGGTACTGTATTTGCCATTTGTGGTGGATTGAACTTGATTAACTGCCAAAAAATTACCAAGATGCTTTATAACTTCCCCTTTATAAAAAAAAAATTGGTCAGAAGGGAAAGGCTAGGTAAAAGCTTATGACTTGGGATAAGAGCAGGGAGGTTTCATACCTATTACCATCACAGGCAAATCCAGATTTGAACATAATGAATTTAATTTATTGCCAATAAATTGGAAAATAGTAGTATAGTGAGAAATTAAAGCTAGAACTACCTTTCCCTTACCTCTCCAGGATTCTTCCCTAGCTCAACATCTTTCCAAATTTTTGTACCTCCTCCCCACAAGTAGTGCAGGGCAATAGGGGTTGCAGTCAGTTCATAACACGCTGTGTATGTTTCTCCTTCCTTTCCAGGAGAGCTCTTCCCCTGCTCCAGTGTGGAGTCCTTCCCTTGGGAGATACTTCATGAGCCACTTCATGAGCACTTCAACATGGGTCCTTTCCATAGGCTCCAGTTCTTCCAGAACTATTCCAGAATGGATCCTTTCCTCAGGATGCAGTCCTTCAAGAGCAAGCTGCTCAAGCATGGGCTCCCCATGATCCACAGGTCCTGACAGGAACCTACTTCTGCATGGATTCTCCTGGCTCTACAGCTCTGTTCAGGGAATATCCACTTGCTCAAATGTGGGTCCTTCACAGGTTTCTTGGGCACAGCTGCCCCACCATGGTCTGAACCACATGCTGCAGGGGAATCTGCTCTGGCACCTGAGCACTCCTTGTTCTTTGTCCCTGGTGTCTGCAGGATGATTTCCTCACACATTTCCTCAGTCATCCCTCTCACAGCTGCTGCATAACCTTTTTTAACTTTCTTGAATGTGCCCACCATGTTGCTGGTGGGCTCAGAATTGGCCACTGGCAGGTTAATTTTGGAGCCCTCTGGAACTGGCTCTGCCTGATATGGGGATGGCTCTTGTGTTTTCTCATAGAAGCCAGTACTGAAAACCTCCCTACAAAAACTTTTCTGCATAATGCCATGTGCTGTCAAGATTGAGATGCTGTACAATAGATAGAAAGCAAATATCAAAGGAAATTATTATTAAATATTTTGAGCTAGGCAACAAAGGGGAATTATTCTTCAAGAAGTCAGAGCTGAAATTATTTACCTGAGGTTCACGCAGTTCAGGTTGTAGAGATGAAGATCCACTTAACACTCTGAAAATGTTACCATCTGTGTCCAAGACGAAAGAGTTACTTGATTTTAATGCTATTTCAAGACAACTTTAAGTTATATATAGAAAAAATTCCTTTCGTTTTGCAACACAGAAAAAATAATCAAAAGGAATACATAATTTCTAGTTTTTCAAGAGTCTTCATTCTTCCAGCCTTTCTTGAAATAATTCTTTCAGCCACGTTCTTCAGACACATTCTGCTCTCTTTGTCCAAAAAAAGGCTCTTAGAGATTTTTTTTATTAACAGTTTAAACTATCTGAGAAGCAGTCTTCTTGTGTCTTCTATCAATCATAACAACAGAATTCTACAAAGGGTTGACTTCATCCTAAAACTAACATAGAGAAAATATCAATGGATGAGGTAAGCACGCTAGAACACTACAACAATGTTAAATCTACTTAATACAGATCACACAGGCAATGCATCACTGAGTTGTGATTATGGAGAAAAGAAAATTACATTGATGACAGAAAAGAAAATTACATTGATCAAAGAATAAAAACTGATAGGTAGGAGAGAAGAGAGTCAGTAGACATAACAAGCAGTAGAATTTGAAGTTCTCCTTAATACTTCTTAATTTTATTATATAAGGAGTACATTATAAAAGCCCCCTGTGCAGGTTCAGACAAAATAGGAATGATTATGAAAGAATTTCTCAAGACACAGCAATCAAACCTCCTATAGTTCACAGACTGGAGGAGGGAGGAAAGAAAACAACCAAAAATAGTCTCAAAGGCACAGTGGACAGTAAAAAATGTTAAAACTATAATATCATTTGGTAAGTAGAGTTGTACAGTAACGAAGGAATAAATGAAGAGAATGTTAAAGTGGAAAGTTCAGAATTACCATGAAAAGTCAGCCCATTCTGAGACACAGATGTCAGTACAAAAATCTAGGACAAATTGTGTCCAAATTTACATCCAAAATGCATCATCTAGGTCCATCTCTCATAGAAATTAATGTAGATTAAAAATTTGCAGAGGAAAATCTATTTGAATGTCATATTCAAATAGATTTTTATATATTATATATATATTATATATTATATTATTATAACTAGTTATATTATTAGTTATATAGTTATAGTTATATTATTATAACTATCTATAGAGTTAGTGAGTGCTATCTGATTTATATATGCCCAAATGGTGCCATTCATCATGTTCTTCATATTTGGCTGAATGATCTGCTATAAATCACAGCTTAAGCAAAAATAAATCACAGCCTAATTAGAGGTTTGATTTTGTTCAAAATGTATTTTGTGACACTTAGACCACATTCATTCTCTTGCTTTGATTTTATAACACTAAAAAGCCCTATAAACAGCCTTATTGTAGTGCAGTTATGGGTTGGTAGAGAACTCCATATTTATTTGCTTGCCTTTTTTATCTTTGAGCTGAGCTAAGGAGCAGAAATCCCAAAATGAGCCTGTAGCTATGTCACTGACTACTTATGCATACTACCTACCTATGTCAGTGGGCTACTATGGTTAAAGTCATGTCAGTATGGAAATTAATGACAAGACTCTCTTCCACTGGGACTGAAATGCTGCCTACCAAGTGTAAATTAAATCTAAAAAAGTGTTAAAATATTTACATTGTCTCTAAAATTAATTTATCTTCCGTGGCACAATAGGCTTCTTATAATAATAATCAACATCTCAATTATAAGAATTCGAATTCTGATTAACTTATTGCTCTGTTTACTAATCTGTACAGACCACCACAATAGTATAGAAAGCCATTTTAAAGACACAAATTGAAGAAACATAAAAAAAAACATATGGGAAAAACTCCACAATATTTTACTGGTGAGTAGAATTAAATAGTCTTCCTCTTTTAGATTCTGTAATGTTTTCCATGGATAATAATCTAGACCGTGTTACAGACATTGGAGAGAAAGCTTCTCTCAGAGAACAGCTAAATAGACATAGATGACATTTACTGTGTGGGTAGCAAGCTGCCCATTTCTCTGCATTGGCTGCAGATGGGCTCTGGCTCATCGTCACTAGTGAGTCTTCCGCTACTGGATAGCTAAAAGTGGGAGAGATGCTCCAGCCTTGAAGTATCATGGAGTCATAGAATGGCTTGGGTTGGGTTGGGATCTTAAAGATTATTTGGTTCTAATCCCCTGCCACAGGCAGGGATGTCACCCACTACACGCAGCTGCTCAAAGCCCTGTCTAGCCTAGCCTTGAACACTTTATCCACAACTTCTCTGGGTGGCCTGGACACAGCCGGCTCTCTGGGTTGCAAACACTCTTGGCTCATGTCCACCTGTTCATCAACCAGAACATCCAAGTTCTTCCTCACAGGGCTGTTCTCAATGACTTTTTTCCCCCAGTCTGTATTCATGCTTGGGACTGGCAGGACCCAGGTGCAAGATCTTGCACTTAGACTTGATAAACTTAGTGAGTTTCTTGTAGGTCCGCATCTCAAGTTTGTCCAGGTCCCTTTGAATCTCATTACTTCTTTCTGTTGTGTCAGCTTCACCACTGAGCTTTGTGCCATCTGCAAACTTGCCCAGGGTCCATTCAATCTCACTATTTTTGTCATTGATTAAGATATCAAAGAATACCACTGTCAAGACAGAGCCTTGAGTGATACCATCTTTCACATCCATGTCTCTCCAGTTAGGAGATAAGAATGTCTTGTTGGACCATGTTGAAGGCCTCATAGAAGTCTAGGTAGATAACGATATAGGCAGATCTATTCTTCTAATGAGCTTCAAGATCTCTTCATTGACTGTTTTTGACTTTAAATACTTATTGTAAATAATACCTCCTTGAAGTGTCTGCGATTTCATTCCAAAAGCATCCATTTGCATTTAGCAGAATAGATTCTCTTTATCTTTGTTTTGTTGGTGTTCTTTTATTCATCTCTTTTAATTAACACTTGTTTTATCAGCCAACACCAATAATAATTATATACAAGAAGTACAGATGAGTTCTCAAAACAAGGTCTGTCTCTCACAGATGTATTCACGGCAAGAGTCAAATTGAATGACTGATACCAGCTGGCTCTTTATTCTGTCCCATGTTTTGATGTTGGATTATTTTTTTGGGCTTCAGGCTTGAGGGTCTTTATTGTACCAAATTAATTCAACAGTGTGTGGCTTGCATTGCATATATAATAGCATATA
The DNA here is from genome assembly GCA_013396995.1 of Dicaeum eximium. Lineage (NCBI taxonomy): Eukaryota > Metazoa > Chordata > Aves > Passeriformes > Dicaeidae > Dicaeum > Dicaeum eximium. Next base: position 963,779 of record VWZP01004265.1, on the reverse strand, counting down.
TTTTTATGGAGGCTGTGTGATACATTTTAAGAGTTAAAGTTCTTGATGAGGATGTGATTCAATTTATATATATGCACTTATATAACAGATCATAAAATACAGTAACTAAGCTGAATTATTTTTATAAATTAAAATTAATTCAAATTAGGAGAATCTATTTCACATTTTTGTAATTTCTTCTGTAGAAATTGGTAGCTATTAATGAAGCTTATACTACTACCTTTCCTCCTAATAAACAGTTCAGTAGAGTTATGGATCAGTTTCAGATATCTGCTTTTCATTTTTACCTCAGTAACTGATAGTTCACAGATTCATAGAATGGCTTGGATTGAAAGGGACCTTAAAGATCAGCTACTTCCAATTCCACTGACATGAGCAGGGACACCTTTCACTAGACCAGATTGATCAATGGCCCATCCAACCTGGCTATAAACACTAACAGGGATGGGGCATCCACAACTTCCCTGGGAAACCTGTTCCATGGTCTCAATGCCTTCACAGTAGAGAATTTCTTCTGAATGTCTACTGTAAACCTACTCCTTTCAGTATAAAGCCATTGCCACTTGTTCTGTCACTGCATGTCCCTGTAAACAGTCTCTCTCCATATTTCTTGTGGGCTTCCTCCAAGTACTGGCAGGCTGCATCTAGGTCACCCCAAAGCCTTCACTTTTCCAGACTGAGCAACCCCAATTCACTTAGCATTTCCTCATAGGGAGGTGCTCCATCCCTAACCACCTTGGTGATCTGCTCTGGACTCACTCTAACAATCCTGTGCTTCCTGTGCTGTGCCTTCCCCAGGGCTGGATGCAGCCCTCCAGGTGGGGTCTCACCAGAGCAGAAGAGAGGGGCAGAATCACCTTCTTGAACCCGCTGACCATGGATGCTGGAAAAAACCTGTTGTGTAACTGTGGTGTCGCTTAGAAAGTTAACTCAAAATTCAGCTAAGCTATTCATACCAAAACTAGAATCCCTAGTTTTTTCTCAGCACCTAAACATAGATAATATAGTGAGACAATGACAAAAGAAGAGAAGCAATCAAGCAAATTTGTATCATTACTGCCTAGAAGTGATTAGCCAGGAAGGGCTGAAACTATCCCAGAGCATTCTTGAAAAAGGTTGTTAGACCACTAGCAGCATTCATTATAAAAAACAGATGCATGATGGAAACTTTGGAGACAATTCATATATTCATACATAGTATTTGTTCCTTGTCTGTGAGTTTGGTCTTAGTATTAGCCCTGTCTATATTTTCACTAAAACTTGTTATGAAATTTTTGTACCCTTCTGCACTCAGATTTTGTAACAGAAGCCAGACTTCAGGGCTGGCAGAAATACAGAATAATAAAAGGACAAAACCACCAAATTACATTAGATATTAATCTCATAGGTATTGAAGTAAACTCATATTGACAGAACCCACCTTCTTGAATCAAAAATCAGAAGCAAATATCTGTAAATGTCATTTAATGCATAATAAAATAAATGTCATATACTTTACATATTGACATTCAAAATTGCCCATAAACATTGGAGTTAGCAGGTGATAAGTAATGAGTAAAATCAACTCTAGTTTCATCCCAAGAAGCAATGTAATTTACATTTATGGGATATTATTTGTATGCATTATTTATAGAGGTTTTCAAATGCTACTGGTTGTCTTATTACTTTTAGAAACTATTTTTCTTCTTATAAAGAGGATTATTACAGCAGAGCTGTTCACAGCTGGCTTGGTTGCCTTTGCAAACAGTCAAAGTTTTCCTTCAGTCCTGGCCAAATCAGCCAGGAGGTGAAACTCTTGACTGGGAAGTTCAAACAGGTTTGTCAGGGCTGGCACACTGCATGTGGAGACCTGGCCAAGCGGCAAGTGCCTCCCTCTGCTGAAATCAAATGCATCCTGACTGACTGCATCCATGGCCTGCAGATGTGTGAGCTTTACTTGGCTGCACCTGGAGCAGTTTAAATTGGCTTTGCAGGTGGAGTGGTTGCATGATATTAATCTACCTCTGGAGCCATCCTGTCTCAGTCTTTGGGATGGTAACTAGGTCAGAGGGGGAGATGACCCAAAAGTGAATATATAGTTCATTGCACTAAAGAAGGACGTGGCATGTGTGACCATAGGGAATTGCTAAAAAGTGGTGGAAGTTATGCTCTGATATTTCTGTGTTGGAGTATTTAGTGTCCCACTCACTCTTCTGAACTGAGCACTTCATTATGACTATTATTCCCACTATCCTGTGTTTTCTCCTTTTATTTCTTTTTGCTTTCTTGCTCTTTGTAAGGGGAAGATTTTGCCGATGAGAGAAGAACTAATATCAGATTACCTAGATCCACCTCACTGCAGAGCTGAACATGGTTGCAGCATCTTTACTGCCTGCAGCACTGACATATTGAGGAGGGTAGGAAGCTCATACCAAATATTCCCTACATACCTTCTCACAACCTTTCTTATTTTCCTTCCTTCTCCTTTCAAAAGGAGTAATTCAGTCTGAACTTCCTGTAGATTGTCACCTTTCATGGAAATGCTGTAAATGGTCACCAAGTATAGGTGTACAAAATACAGGTAATAGTTTTCTCTTATTATAACCTCCCTTACTCAAAAACTCCTTGCATAAATTCTGCTTAAATGACCTCAAACTTTAAGATTATAATGACTGAAGAGTCTGCAGTGAAATTTTCTGAAAACTGAACAGTGCTAGCATTTCAAGGGCACTAAAAACACTCTGTACTGTATCTGTTAGAATTTATTATTAAACAAGAAGACATTAAGAGAGTGAATAGTTAACATGAAACTAAAATAATAATTCCACAGGCAGATAACTGACTATAACTGTGGCTTTGGAACTTTTTGGCATTACTGATTTTTATTTCCATCTTTGGTATTACTGGTTGATATTGTTGCATTAACTGTAGAAGTTTTGCATATCATTTCCCTAGGCTGTGTGTTTGGAAGAGAAGAGCAATTACCCAGAAAAATATGTCTTGCTCAGGTTTTAAAAATTCTTTCCTCTGAAGCTTATTGACTTGTAAATTCCATTGTTTACAGTTTACAGTTACACAAACCTAGAACATACTCCAAACCTCAGACTGGTGGTGGCACAAAGTAGAAGCATGTAATCCAAGTGACATAGCAGCACGACAGTATAATTCATCTAATAAAGTGTCTTTGTTCTTCATTACCTATGCCTCCACATGCACCTCTAGGATCACAAAATATAACATTATTAAATTGTTCCTTTGCTTTTTGCTCAGGACATATCTTTCTCATACTAAAAGCAAATGTTATTCATGAGTCATCTTTGTTCTTCAGAATTCAGCCTTAGTAACTTTCTACATATATGACAAAAGCAGAGGTAAATTGCAAAAAATTGTAAAATCGCTTTGGTGCTTTGCTGAGTAAAGATGAGAGGCATCTGTGGGTACTACACTGCTGTTTAAATCCAAATTTGATTGAAATCTTTGATGGATATATTGGATTTGTATGGTCAGGTTTTGATAGCAGGGGGGCTGCAGGGGTGGCTGCTGTGAGAAGCTGCAAGAGCTTCCCCCACGTCCAGCAGAGTGAATGCCAGATGGCTCCAAGGTGGATCTGCCACTGGCCAAGGCTAGGCCAATCAGAAATGGTGGCAACATCTTCATGATAACATAACTAAGAAAAAGAAAAAAAATAGTTATTGGGCAGATGTAATTGTGGCCAAAGAGAAGGGTGAGAATATGTGCAAGGCATATATGGCAGGCATATATGCAAGGCACATATGCAAGGCACATATGCAAGGCACCCTGCAGACACCCAGGTTAGTGCAGAAGGAGGGGCAGGGAGCATTCCATGTGCTGGAGCAGAGACCACCTGCAGCCTGTGGTGCAGCCCATGGTGAGGCAGCTGCACCCCTGCAGCCCATGGAGGAGCAAAGGGATGCAGAGATCCACCTGCAGCGCATGGAGGAGAGCCAGGCTGGAACAGGTGGATGTCTGAGAGGAGGATGGGACTCTGTGGGAGGCCCATGCTGGAGCAGGCTCTGGGCAGGGACCTGCAGACCTGTGGAGAGAGGAGCCCATGCTGGACCAGGTTTTCTGGTAGGACTTGTAAATCTGTGGGGGACCCACCTTGGAGCAGCGTGTCCTTGAAGGACTGTATCACGTGGAAGAGTGTCCCATGTTGTAGCAGTTTGTGGAGAGCTGTTGCTGTGGGACAGACTCACATTGCAGAAGTTCATGGAGAATGGTCTCCTGTGGGAGGGACCCCACACTAGGGCAGGACAATAACTCCTCTCCCTGAGCACTGGCAGGAACTTCTGTCATGAACGGGCCAAAACCTCCACTCCAGTCTCCCTGCATCACCCAGGGATAGGGGGGAGAACTAGGAAGGAGGAAGGGGTAAGGGGAAGGTGGTTTTAAGATATTATTTTACTTCTTATTACCCTGCTCTGATTTTATTGGTAACATATTCAATTACTATCTCTAATTTGAGTCTATTTTGCCTGTGGTAGTGAGTGATCCCTCCTGGTCCCTATCTCAACTCATGAACTCTTTGTTATATTTTCTCTCTCCATCCAGCTGTGGAGGGGAGGGATAGAGAGGCCTTTGTGGGTGCCTGGCATCCAGCCAAAGTCTACTCACAACTGTTCCTTTTGTGCTCTAGTGGCAATAATGATGATTTTTAAATTTTACTGGGGTGTTTTTTCTGCTACAACTGATTTTCTCACTGTTGAATGGCTGCTTCCTTCAACATACATTCAATTTACAGTTCCAAACTTTCTTATATATAACAGCAAGGGCTTGGCATTTATCTAGACAAAGTGCTCTGCCACTGCTTCTTCCTGCCTTTCTTCTGCAAATTTGAACACACCTGCTCATGTGAGTTGGCATTATGTTTTTTTGTGAGGTTTTGTACATTCTGTGACATATTACCTTCAATGTAGATTTTAACAGTTTGTACCAACTGTCAGACAATAAGTTTTGCCACTAAACCAAGTTTAGCTCTGAAGTTTATTGGTTCTGCCTTGGCTTGGGGAAGAATGTGTCTCACATAAAATAATTTTATCATGGGATGATAAAATTATTTTATATGGGATGAAAGCTGCAGCCAATTAAAAAAAAAAAGTGTGTAAATAACTTCACCATCTTGTTCAAGCTGAAGTTCAACTTGAACATAGAGTACTTTGTTGGCTGACAATGATGTAGTTAAAACCCCTGAGCAATATAGCTTAACAAGTGAGTTACAAATCCACACATCATTACTTTCTTATTAATCTTATGTTTCCTAATGAAGTGACTTGAGAATGGCATTAGGTCACAAGTAACATTTAAAATCTATTACTTAATAACACAAACAATTTGCCTAAATGGCAGAGTTAAGGTTAGGTTAGCATGCAGCTTATCCTTGGTAACCCTTTGTGTTTGACCCTGTAATGATATTTTAAATACTGTTGTTCTATGTGAGACAATCTTGTAGTAAATTTAATATATCTTTTGAAAAAAAATCTCTATTATGTATCTTACTATTTACTTCTCAAGATTTTCTTAGTCTACTCATAATTTTAAAAAAATTGAATACAAATTTAGTTTAATCATCATGGTACTCATAATATTTCCCCAGCAAAGCTAAAATGGACGTATTTTCTCCTAAAAATTTGCATATCAATTTTTATACAGAATCTCAAACTCAGAAATTACTTTGGGAGCAACTTCTAAACTGAATGAAGATGTGATTTTCCTAGAATGATTTTGCGCTGATACATGATCTGCTTAAAATTCACAATCTGTTACCTTGATAAATTAACTAAAATTTCCAAACCATATGTTTGTACATATTAGTGGAACTTCTCATAAAGTTCTATGAGAATCTCTGGTGGTTGATTGGGGTTTTTTGTTTGTTTTGTTTTGCTTTTCTTGCCCAGCTAGATAAATGTTTAATTTATCTGGCATGCCTGTTTAGAAGACCACTAATCTTGAGGTCAAGGAACAATAAAAGCAAAGACCTCCTTGCTTATCTATCCTAAGGCAGCGTAGGAGCTCCTCTATAATGACTCTGTTGACATTTACTGTTCACAGTTCCTGCATTTCTCATAATCTCCAAAAAAGTCAGCATGTTCTCTAATGGGCACTTCTGGAAAACCACTCCAGCCTGCACTGCCTGTGCCCCTGTGCTATTTCTCAGTACGAGGCCATTGGGCTTGATAAAAAAGCCAACCTCATTCCTCTTCTGCCTAAGAGCAGATAAGGATGACGAGGCAGAGCAGCCTGTGTGCTGCTAGAGCAGTTCTGTGAGAGTCTCTTTCTCACCTCCCTGAACTCCTTCTCTTGGCACATATCCACAAGGAGAGGGAAGCAACATTTCTTCAGAACTGCAAAGCACGGGAGGCATAATATGATGTTTCCTAGGAAAATGTAGATAGATGCCCTAGAGTTTTGTGATTTTCATTATGATTATAAAGCAAATATTTGCAGAATTGATTGAATGTTTGCAAAACAGTTTATCATTGATTTTATGAGTAAGTTTGGCAGCTTTTTTAAACTGAAATTTGTATGGTTAATGGAAACATTTGTATGTTTAATGTAAGCAAAGTTCTTCTGACACCACGGACAGGCATTAACATCTACACGCCATTTTACATCTATTTTAGAACTGCTTCCCTCCCTTGTGCCGTTGGTAATATTCATAGTCTTTTATTAACATTCCCTGCCTGCATTAAAGTACACAGAAAAGATGTGATTGACTTTCGGATAAGATGCATTTGTTTATGTGATAATGACATTTATGTCTTTTAAAAGCTCTTTCTATTTGTGAATGAGTCAGGTTTTACATATTCCTCTCACATTTCAAGGGAGCTAAGGCCAAAATTCTCACCACCCTCCTCCAGAAATAAAAAATGCTATGTTTTCTGAAGTTTCTGTAGCTACAATAGATACTGAACTGGCTCAATGGAGAAAGTCACTAGACATCATCAGTACACACAACTCTAAAAAAATGCAGGCTGTTTAACTAAGGACATTTGCTCTCACTCCTCATTGTGCCTTTGTTCTCTCATTACTGCATTCTCATAGGTACTCTGATCGCACTAGAAACCTGTAATTTTATTTACATGCCCATGGACAATATATACAGCCAATTTTCTTATTCAAAAAATCTAATGCCTTGTCTCTATGTGATAATTAGTACTGTGAGAAAAGCTGGTATTAAATTTAGAAACAAATCATACTAAACACTGTCAGGATTACAATATCATGCCAATATAGAGAGTAAGAAACTGACCCCTTTTCCTCAGAACAGGTACAATGACCATTTGCAAAGACTGTGCTGTGTGACTTCACCTTGATGAACACATTGTTTTGTATACTCTTGGACTACCCTGGAAAATGCAAACTGAGCTTTAAATATGAGAGTTTGATCACTAAACTTTACTGATTAATGCTTCTCTCACTACTCAAAGTTATATTTAAATCTAACACTCAAAACTTCTTATGCCTGCATACTTGACATGTATGCTTTTATTCTGTAGAAATTCCACCCTACAAAGATATTCTAGGCTGAAAGTGATTTTTCTGAGGATTGGCAATTAAAGAAGCATTAGTTTTTACGTTAGTTCAGTAGATTTGAGCACTATAGGTAATTTGTACTAGCGGCCCATAATCATATTTCAGTCAAGCTACAGAAATATCCCCATTTTAACTTAACCTGGAAGAGTGCTGCACAAACATAGGGTAGTGAGAATCAAAAGGCCCAAATATGACCTTGAATATACAGAGGGTGCAAGACCTCCTAAAATGAGTAAGATCCCTCAGCTTGAACGCATCAGGTGAATTTTAATGTAGAGATCTGTTTTACCTTGTGTTGATTACAACAGAAACTTATGACTAAGGTACAAATTTGGTGAAATTAATCCCACTGTGAGACCCTGATGCTGGGAAAAAGGGGGAGAGGAAACATGAGTTCCAGTACTACCCTAATTAACATACAAAATAATGTTTATCATTAATATGTTAAACACTGTTGATGATAAGAAGAAAAATAATAAAATATGAGCATTCATATTATTTAGAAGTTACTAATTAGACGTTTACTTAGACATGTGCTTTTACATTTGTGTTGCAGTGAAGCGTACATGTGCTTAAATGGGAGCTTGTGGATACGCTGACCTAAAACACAAAATGTTTCTGCAGTATTTCTCAGGACCCTTAGGGGATTCTTCCATAAGGATATTCAATTTAATGCAAAGTAAATATCGTACTGTGTGTAGGTGAATGTACATCTCCTGCTGAAAGCTGGCAGGAAATCTTCTGGACACGGCATGAGGTCTGACCTAGGAGTCCTGGGCTGACTTTATGATGCTGAATTTTATCCCCATTTGTCTGATTAGCCCAGAAATAAGCTTTGCACCTTTAAGACTGGTTCTGGGAGTGAAGCAGGGGGAAGAAGAAGCATTCTGTTTGTTTTTAGAAACTGCACTCTCTCCTCCACCTTCCTGCTCCTGGACTGTGCTGTCTGCAGCGCGGACAGACAGCGGGACAGAGCTGTCCTTTGCTTTTTAGTTTTCAGCTAGCTGAGGCAGAGAAGTTCCCTGACTGTGTTTTTTTCTTTTTCTTTGGACCTGTTTAACCCTGCTCTGGGCTGAACAACCAGAAGAGCCCCGGCAGCTCACACCTGTGGCCCACCGGGCCGGGCCTGGGCCGTTGCATTCCCAGCACCGGAGGGACGGATAACAGCCTAGGTGAGACAAGATACAGCCCACCAAGGGGACTTCCTGAGTTTGTCATCTCTTCAGATTGGCAAGAGGTTTGATTGTTTAATATTGTTCATTTTTTGTGCTGGTAAATGCTTTGACTATTAAATAAACAGATTTTTTTCCACTTTCTCCAAGGAAATATTTTTCCCGAACCAGCTTAAATCTGCTTTCTAGAGGAACCCCTTTGGAGGTTTTCTCCCAAATTTGCCCTAAACCAGGACACTAGGATAAACACTGCATAAGAACTATGAAAGGCAACTTTGGAAATTAGGGAAAAAAGTTAAAAACTCCACCAATTTGATCATCTGAAATTGCTATTTTAAGGTTAATGCAGTGTGAAACAGGATATAGCATAACTAGTTATGCAATGTAAGCATTAAAAACCCCCGTGTCTCTTCCCCTCCTCCAACTCACATTAATCTAACTTTAAAGGCAAACCACCATGGTCTCTCTTCAATCATGCAAATATTCAGCTGAGTGAAAGCTAAGTAGCACTTCTTGACAGGTATCCTCAGGGAATTTTGAGCTGCAACTACTGCACAAAATGACTAAAACCACATTAACTGCAGAATACATAGTAATGAGGCACAAAAAGTCATCAACCAATGGGTAGGAAAAAACCAGCATCTAGTGTTTCTATTTTTTTATATACCTGGCCAATAAATATTTTGTTCAGTACATAATCTTGATTCAGAGCTTATATTTAATGAACTATCTGATGAATTAGACTTAAATTTGTACTGAAACAAACCATCAAAATTATATATTAGAATTTCTTGATTCAGATATACATCTTTAAAAGTATCTGTAAATGTGTTTTCACCACACCTCTTTCTGTGTCCCAATAGACTCATATATGTTGACAGTGAAACCATCATTTCTCTGCTTTCTAAATTTAAATGTTGTTTTAAATTATTATCCTTACTTTTAGAAACTCAGAAACAGCATTTTAGTGGATTTTCAGTGTAAGGTTTGGTTTAAGCTGACCATGATATTGAAAATGCCTCTTGTCCTGTCCTTTCCATCATCAGACTGCAATTTCCTGGGTGGCTCCCTGAAGAAAAGGGAGCACGTAACTACAGCTTAAAGTGGAGATTTATTTGAAGACAAAAAAGCACAGTATGGTCTAGTAGGTCTCCAGAAGCTGTGAATGCAATGACCTTGTAAGGCAAAAATACAACTCCTCCTGAGGGGAAGAGGTGGGGCAGACACTGATCCCTTCTCCGTGGTGACAGTGACAGGACCTGAGGGAATGGCCTGAATTTGTGTTGGGGTAAGTTTAGGCTGGATATTGTTCACCCAGAGGGCGGTCAGACATCAGAACAGGCTTCCCAAGGGACTGGTCATAGCATCAGCCAGAGTCCAAAAAGTGTTCTCAGGTAGGTGCTGTGGCTCCTGGGATGTCCTGTGCAGGGCCAGGAGCTGGACTCGATAATTCCTGTGGGTCCCTTCCAACTCAGCTTATTGTGCGTTTCTCTAAAAAATGGAATTATATGGATGCTCTTGAACATTTACATTGAATTTTTCAGATCCCTTCTTTTTTCAGAACTAATTTAATCTGATACTCACAAACAGAATAAACTCTGACCTGGAATAGTTTGAACCACACACACAAAAATCAACACAAACCCCCAAAACCAAACACAAATCCTCTCTCTCCCTTAAAAACACTCAGAACCTAATAGGGAAAAAAAATTAAACAAACAAACAAAAAAAAACCCACAAAAAACCCAAGCAATATAAAGAAGGCTAAATAATGGCAACCAGTAGAATTTACCCAGATAATAAATAGATTATAATTTTTGTGTTCTGACCTACTCATTCTGACATTATAAATAAAGACTAAAAGTAGAAAAATAGACAATATCTGAAATCTATACCTGTTTCTATTAGTTGCAATTCCACTGACGCTGACAAAGTTGTGTCTGCAATGATTTGGGCTGGGAGTGTGGTTATATTCTTTCACTATAGTATAATTTTTGTCTGTTTATTTGTGTTTATTTTGTTTTAATTTCCTCTTTAGCCATCATAGATTTTATTTTTAAATAAACTCTACTCTTCATAGGGACATCTGCTTGTTCTGGTTGGCAGTGTGTCCCACTGATGATGATTTTAGTCTATCAATTTCTAGTTCTGGAGTGGAATATTAATATTAGCGAATGACAAAGTGCATACAAATCAGCATAATGCAGACGAATGAGGTGAAGACAAGTAGCACATTGTAATGAGCCTTAAGCATAAAAAACATACAGTGCTGCTGTAATGGTATGTATGGGTGATTCAAGAAGAAATGATCAATTCATAACTCTTTATAATAACAGAGTGCACAGAGATGGGAAATCTAGCAAGACTCTTGGGCCTACTTTAAAAGGAAAAGACAGAATAAAATACCATATTGTACATTCTTATGTGGCTCAGAAAACATAATTAATCTCTAGCTGGAGAAAAGCATGTACAGATATATATATATATGCATATATAAATACACAATTTGTATTGATGATATTGATTGATTAAGCTATTAATATTCATTTTAACCATCCACATAAAACACCAATAACTAAATAGCATTTGAACACCTGCAGTTACAGAAATAGACCAGGCAGAAATTAATAACTTCACTTAAATATGGTGAAAATTAAGTTTTTTCACTCGCATAGAAAATGAGCAATGAGCTACTTCAGAGAGCAGCCATGCCTGCTCATTCCATGAGGAACAGGCTTTTGGAGTTTTATGTGACATGACGGTAGAGCACTTCAGGAGCTGTGTAAAGGGGGAGTGTTAGTAAGCAGATGATTTCAAATTATTAGCTCTCTAAATCAGACATGAAAATGGCAATAAAGAAACCACAGCAAGAATTACAAGGAAAACTTTTAACTTGCTATGCTTTCTTTTCTCTTTACCAGAAAAGACCATGTTTCCAGGAGCAAAATTAAAGCTTTAAGTAGAATGAACTCTTTTCTTTTTTTCCTTTTTATTATAAAACAAAGAATTATATCACCCCATGATTGTTTTTTAATCATTATTATTTTTAATTTGCCAGCTGTCTCCATTGCAAGTAATAAGGCCAGCTTTAGACAGTTGAAGATTATAAGAGAGTTGCATGCAGAAATATCTGGTTGCTGCAGAAAATCCCTATTTGTTAATGCTTACCACAGAGCATATGCCAAGCTTTTTTTCCTGCTCTGGCATTTTCAGTAAATAGTATGTTTATTAACTAGTATAAAATGTAGGACTATGGATGAATGTTTGTTATGCCCGCGCTGAAAGCATCAGTAGCCAAAAAATGGTTTTAGTCCACTTTGTATGTGACATGAATTTGTAGTTTTGCTTCAGAATCCAGTCCTAGGCTACTGGTAGAATGAAGGCATGCTATAGTACCATAATCATTCTACCTGTAAATATGTCTCAATTCTCTTCAGAAACTTCAGCAGCATCCTACTGATTTTATTAGGATCTACTTTTGGCCACAAAGTTGGTTCAGTTACAGCTTTCTATTCAATCACTAGTGAAAAATGATGGCCCAGTAAGGAAATCTAGAAGAGTTTCTGATTTTTTTCTATATATTTAGCTAATAAAAAGGGAAGAAATCGAATCAAGAAAAAAAAAAAGGAAAAAAAAAGGGGGTCCTGTGTTCTGCTACATTTTTACATTTTCAAGTACAGCACTCTTACTGAAGTGAGCTGGAGTTTGGCATCTGCATATACTGCCTGATGAACCAGGGGATGGAAGCAAAACACTTTTTATAGCTTTTGAACAGATATTTCTTCTCCTGTACTTCTTCCTACTTTTTTTCGGGGAGCACTTCAAATGATAAGCTAGCATTTCAAATTGCTGATTTGCTTTTTGTTCTATAATAAGAAATAGAAATAATCCAAAAACTCTGTGTAAATCTGAAGGTCTGCAGGAATAAGGTTCTGGGAATCAACAGTTATGTCCTTGTGTTTCCTGCTGCCTTGTAGGCTTTTTCCCTTGCTTGTGTGTCTGGTGTAGGTCAAGCAGAGCCTTCTTATAAGGGCACAAATGCATGCAAATGGCAAGATAGGCTGTCTTGGAATTTGGTATGCAGACTGAGCAGGTAGTATTTTCCTTGTTTCCTATTCAACTTTCATTCCCTGTCTGCTTCTCTCATTTGGAAAAACAATTAATTAATTGAGAAATATACTCCATGCCTGGCAAATTTTATGAAAAATAATTTTTTTTATTGTCAGAAAAAATATGTCTGTACCTGTTGAAACTAAATAACAAACAGTAAATATTCTCATCAGTTTCATCTCTATCTGTATGCAATTCAGGTTATCTGTAATGTTATAAATGTATTTACAATATATTGTACAATCATTTGTAAAAGGAAGAGAAAGCAAGCTATAAGCTTTAGATATATCAGTGATAAAATGTGATTTCAAAGTTCCCAGGCTACTCTCAATGGATACAAGACTATGAATATCAGATGGTATAAGTAAAATACCCAAATATCAAAGGATCTTTTCTCAAAGAAGTTTAGGAAGCTGCCACTCTTTTTAAAAAATAATTCCTAGTACTATGTACAGTATAATGGCACTGATAACATTTGAATTTGTTTGATTCTCAGTTCCAGACCACAATTCCAACACAGTGCAATCAGAGCTGACTTTTGTTCTTATTATTATTTTATCTGTGTGGTCTTCTTAAAGGAAATTATTTGAGTGAATTATTTGGTCTTTTTTTTTTTTAATAGTACTGCCTGCTAAACTTTCCTTAGTATTTCTTTGAACATGTGGAAGAATTTTAGTCACATTTAACAAACTATGAAGTAATTTTAAAGAGAAGAAATTCCTCATGGCTAGAGAAAAAGACCTGAACAAGTGCTACTGGGAAGAAGAAGTTGCTGCTTTCACTTAGAATACTGGACATTTGAGTACCTAGAACAGAGACTCACAAGAAATTAGATTCTCCAGGTTTGTGTTAATCTTTGGGGTGTAGTTGAAATAAATTAATGTGCCTGCCTGTGCTATAAAATCCTCTCTCTGACCAACAAAAAACATACATGGGTGTTAAAGACATTTTCTCTTCCCAGTTTGAACATCTAACTAAAAACAACACCTTTCTGAAATTTCTATTTAATGATAATTGAATTTGAGGTTAACTAAGGTTTCTGGAATGCTAACTATATTTTTATGTGTCTGTAGAAACCAAAACCAGCAATGCACCTGTTTTATTAGACATGCTAAGGAGTTAAGTCACACAGGAGGAGTGAACTCACGCTAGAACTGTAGAGTCAGGTCTACGCTAGATGGCACTTGAGACTCCATTTACTCAGAATGTGTCAAATTGCAGCAGCTGGAGCTTTGGTTCTTAATGTTTTTGTGTCTGTTAGACATGAGTCATTAGTAATTCTAAAATGAGATTTAATAATTCTCACACAAGTAGTAAGCAGGGAATAAATATTTCATATTGTAACACATATTAAAAACATTTTGGCATCCTACATATGCCTCTGGAGTAGCTCTGTGGCATCCTTATGGAAGTCCTTCAGTGTATTCTGGAAAAAACTATTGCTTAAATAGCATTCATAATTGTCCTCAGGCAATTTTCACACACTTCTCAGATTAGTCTCATACCACCTCTTGTTAGCTGGAGGTGATTTAAACAAACAGCCTTGGAGTGTGTGCACACAGTGCATCTGGGCAGTGATAATGTCTCTCAGAATGAAAGCTTGGCTCACATCAATAACATCTTGGAAGTACACATTTAAACAAAGAAGGTTGCTTTGCTGGAATCAGAAAATGTGCAAATTTCAGATACTATCTTTCCACCCCCCCCTCCTCCTTTTTGATTGAAAGTCATGTAACTTTTTTTCTATTTTTTTCTATTGGCATATTTTCAGTCCTGGTACTGCACAAAGTGTGGCAACTTTTTATGCTGGAATAAAAGGACAATGTTTTCTCCAGATTTGCTCTTCAGTACTGACTAACTTGCCCTTTTGACACACACACATGAACAGAGCCCTTTATATTTCTAATGCATTACTACAAGACATAGTAAAGGTGATGCTGTACATGCAATTGCTGAGTCTGCAGAAGAATAATATGATGAAGGGTAAATCAGTTGGTTTTGTCCAGTGAAGGTAGGATGCAGTGGATAATCCTGTGAAAGGGCAGGTCTGCTGTTCTGCAGACTGAGAGCTTGTGGTGGAGCAAACCCTCCCTATTTTTGCAGACTGTGACTCTGCTTTTTCTGTAGGTGCTTGTTGCCTCTTTTATGTTTTCACCAAATGTGGGATCTTGTATATATGTGGGATATACATTCGTAGTAAGATCTTTGAACAGGGTAGGACACAGCTTGTGGATCTCTGTGGGTTGTACCCCTCAGTGCCCAGTGGCTGATGGTTGGTGATGGGCTGGTGACGACGCTGCCCCACGCTGCGCTCTCTGTTCATGCTCTGCGCCAAACCCGCCACGCAGCCTCACTGCATCCACGATCACGCCGAGACACACCTGCCCCTGCTTTTCCTCTTCATGAGCCTGCTGTGGGTCTGCTTGTGCTCTTATCATGCACAGGTTTAATGGCACAGGAGATTCATTCTCCACAGAGCTGGCTCTTAGAAGTGCTGAGCACAATTCCAAGGGAAGTTAGTGTTAAGCACTTAGCAGTTCCAAAATATCTCATCCCACATATGATGAGCAGTTGTGCAAAGGCAGTTATGCTTAGTAAGAGGAATGAACAGCCTTCAAGGTGAAGAACTGACTCTTCAGGCAAAATTTCTAATGGTAAGCTAGAGCAGGCTTTTTGTGGAGCATTAGATCTCCTTTATTAATAAAGAAATCAATTATCACACTCTAGCAATTTAGCATTAACATTCGCTCTGCATCACTTGAAATGTTGAACAGCTATAATCACAAGCAAAGAATTGAAACAAAGAAAAGCTGTCCCCTAATTCCCCAAAAGTGTTTTAATTAAATTTCCTGCAAAAGGATAGCATTCACATAACAAAAAAGGTAACATAAATCTCAAGGTCCTTAGCTGCTGTCGTAGACATTACCATTTTACTAGCTATTGTTGACATAGCTGCAATTTGTCAGGCATATGTTTTTAAAATGCACTTTTATCCTACTCTAGACAAGGATTTAGTCCATGTAATAGTATCCTAAGACATCTCCCAGAACCTCTGCCAGGGTGGAAGCAATCTGCATATTTTGCTTTAATCTACAGAGCACACTGCAGCTGGTTAATATTCCTGAAGATGAGCATGTTAATATAGCATTCTTCAGAAACAATACACACCTCACTGAGACATCACAGCATGCTTTCAAATTGGGAAGGGGCAGGATTCTTATGAGGCAATGAGACAAAAAAGTAAACTGTGCATATGTGCCAGTGCATGTCCTATGTCAGAGTCACAAGTCAGGAATAAATGTTTAGAATTGAATATGAGAGGTTTTACCTATTAATTCTTTAAAGTATGCTTTATCCATCTATGTTGAAAGGAAAAATCATGTTTTAATGCCCATTAATTAATAACAGAGAACTGTAAGATAATTTTAGACTTTTATGCAAAGAAGCCTCAAGGTTTTGGCAGTAAGAAAACTGAAAATGTTCAGTCTATATTTGCACTCGTGCTTTCAGACCAGTAGTCTTGCGAAATACTGCCTTGTTCCTGACAATTCTTCATTCTTCTTGGTATTCACGTGTCCTTTTTATTAAACACTTGTGAAAGCTTATGCAATGCTGACTTTTCTATGCATGGTTTGAGTAGACCAAGGTCACACAAAACTGTCACTTTCTTAAGCATTTTACTAAAACAAAGTTTGCATCAATGACATTTTCTTGTTTTGTTTTAAATAAATAATGACAAGACTCTTTCTAGCTGGCCTGCTGCTCAGCAGATGCTCTTTGCTACAGAGTTGTTTCCCTGTGGAATCAACAGCAGGCTGTCTGAGAGTAGTTTGGGTTAACCTTGCTTTCCTTAGTTCTGAAACAGACCATCATAAACATGTTTTAGGACTCTTAGCCCCTCTTCCATGACACATTCCCAGAAAGTGTAGGGATCTTAATTTGTGTGTAGATAAATAAAAAGAAAAAATGAATCTTCCTTCTATGTGTCACAGCTTTCACTTTCACTAGCAGAGCCACAGCAAATAACATCTTCCACTATGTGTTACCAAGGATGAACTTTTGCTTGGGATCAAAGGATAAAATCTTTGGAAGATTTTATGTAACAGCATCAGTGGGAAACTGTTAACTTTCTGTTAATTGATAAGTTTGGAGAAACAATTTTTGAATGGCTTTGAGGAAAATTATACAAATCAAATAGGAACATTCAGTCTTGCTCTTAACAGGAACATTTCTATAGAAAACAGTGAATAACACTAGCACAGGGTTTGACAGTGTTTTGGACTTTTAAGCTTCAGCTTCAGTGATGTGTTTTTCACATAATAATATGCAAGCCCCTAATTTCTGCATAAATCTCTGGCCTCCAAAGGGATTTTAAACTGTTTATGCCAGTGCAAGCAATCTAAGAAACAAATTAAAAAAAAAAAGAAAAACCAAAACAAAAACAAACCAACCCCACGCCCCCAAAAACCAACCCTGTTGCAGAACTTGAATTAACACAAATCTGCTCTAAAGACACTTCCTGTTTTTGACAAATGCAACACAGTACTGAATTGCATAATAATATAGGAATTCTAAATAGATTTACTCTTTCCATGTCAGAGGATTTGATGCAATAAAGTTCTGTATTGAGACCAATATGATAATTAACATGTTCTGAATTGTGGTGCAGGACAACTGTGGTTTGGTACTATATTTCTGTGATTTAATTCTTCCAAATTATGTGTGTGGTTCATGCACATGTATAAAAGAGTGAAAAGAGGCTGAGCAAAAGCACTCAAGCTTCTTTGTCTTGTGCTGGCAGCATGAGATGCCTCAGGTGGGAGCATGGCCCCTGTAACTTGTTTACACAGTAGGTAGAGAGTGTGTGAGAGAGGCTTTTGCCAAGGGTGATTCAGGGTTAAGTGAACAGAGCTGCAGTCTGGACCTGGTTCTCTCTGTTCCATAGTGGAGGATGCTGGAGCAGTCTGTCCCTGATTTAAAAGGTTGGATGTGATGATGGCTTCAAAAGGAAGTGCACCTGAACCTTGCAAGACCTGTGGTTGTTTTTTGGGGTTTTTTTGTTGGCTTGATTTTTGGTAGTTTCCTAAGGCAAACTTTCTTTTGTTAACTAAATTATGGGAAGCAACTCAGAATCACAACATGAAAATTTGTTTGTCCATTATACAGAGTAGGCAAAAGCTTTTAGTGTTTGAAAAAGGCTCTGGGTCTGAATTTAATTCTTCGTCAATCTCATTCATGTTTAGCTTGTGAGCTGCTGTGGCTCCTACTGTGATCACCATCTCCTATAAATGACACATAACTGTAACTCACTATGACAAATGGAAGAATAAAGGTTGCTATTACCAGAAGTTTTTTTGTCAATCAGTTTGTTGCAATTAACCTCATCCCTATTATTGTCAAATGGACCTTCTGATATTTGCATATGTGTAAAAGTCGAATGAGGATTTAAATATTTGTATTTATTCTTACACTTGTTTTATCACCTTATTTATACTTCTAGTTTATTCTCAGACTAGAAAATAATTTTTTAACAAAATGAAAATTTAAATAAGTAATTGTAAAATGTTATTTTTAAACGTGTGTGTGCAGGGCCAGGGAAGTGTTTGCTCCCCTGTACTTGACTCTGATGAGGGCACACATAGAATGCTGCATCCAGTCTTGGGCCCCTCCCTTGGAGAAAAGCTTTGAAGTGCTGGAGCATGTCCAGAGAAGAGCAACAGATCTGGTGAAGTGTCTAGAGGGTGTCCTATGAGGGGTGGCTGAAGGAGCTGGAGGTGTTTGGCCTGGACAAAAGGAGGCTCAGGGGTGACCTTATATCTCCTGCAACCACCTGAAAGGAGGTTGTAGCCACGTGGGGTCTGTATTTTCTCACTGGCAGCCAGTGACAGGACAAGAGGACACAGTCCCAAGCTGCATAAGGAAAGGTTTAAATTGGATACTAGGAAAATTTTCTTACTGAACAGATTGTCAAGCATTGGGATGGGCTGCCCAGGGAAGTGGTGAAATCACTATCCCTGGAGGTGTTGAAGAAATGACTGGGCATGGTACTCAGTGCTGTGGTTTAATTGACAAGATGCTGTTCATTCAGAGATTGAACTCAATGATCTTGGAGGTCTTTTCCAACCTTAATGATGTTATTATTCTATGATGATAATTAATGACACTTTTTCTCTTGGAGTGTGTTCTAACATGGACTAAAATTGCTTTTGAATTGATGTCCATTCACTGATTCCAAATAACATAAAATAGTTTTCAATTTGTGAAAGTGTTACAAAACCAAACAAGACCTTTGATCCTTTCATGTTATTCTCAGGGAAAGGAGACTTGATAGCTGTGTAATGCTTAGTTGTCTTCTGCCATGAGAGTCTTAAATATCTGGGGAAAAACATATGAGAGGTGATACAGTTAGAATGTAATTGTAAGTAAATCAGTTGTGGGCTTAGTGAAATACTTCACATGAACTAGATATAAACAAGCATGCCAGGGTTACTAAATTAGACTGTCACAACCAATTTTATCACAGTGGATTCTGTCTCAGGTGCAGCAGAAAACTGCTTGTTTATGAATATTGAAATCTGTGTTTACCTTGGCCTATGGCTGAATTTGCCTTCCCAGGAGAAGGGAGTAATGGCTGATAATGCATTTTCCCCCTGAAATGGAGCATAACTACGTAAAGCCAAAACATAGCATTGGCACTAGACTGGCATGCTTAGGTCACTAGATATGTATATGTAGGCAAAAATCAAGGATTAAGAAGATTCCATCTTTATGGGATCAGATCTATGTTCTACTTGAATTCAAGGAAGATGCAGTTGAAGGAATCTTAGAAATCTCTGAAAGAGCAACCTTTAAAAACTCTTCAGGTCTAGGTCTATATCCTTTCTGGTAAAGGAAGAGTTAATCCATCAAGACAGAGAAAACACCAGCCCCTTTTAGTCTTTCTTTGGTGTACAGAATTCAATAGCTAACAGCTATTTTTTCCAGTCTGGGTTGACAGGCTGCTTCACTTAGGAGTAGGAGCTCCTCTATAGATTCTGTGGGATTTGTTTCATTTTAAATATGCCTTGCTATATGTCTTTTAGGATGAAAAAGAGTCAAATGCTTGGTGAAATTAAGGGATGGAGGATTGTTTTTTGTTGGGTGGGTTTTTGTCTTTTACTTTTCTGTGAAGGCTTTAATCCTAGAGGAGTGTGTTGAGGGAGTTGGTATATTGGCAGCTATTTTTAAGGACTATAAATCATGGACTGGGAAAGACTAATAATCTTGAGGAAGCAGAAATAAATGTCTTGGAAGAAAGCTTTACTATTGCTTCTGTGCAAGGTCAACAATAAAAGAAAATGGTGAGCAGATATTCTCTTCTCTCTTGGGTGTTCTTCTGGGAGAACACTGGTATTACTAATGTGATATTGCCTGTCAATAATTGTTCGGGGAAAATTCCCTGAAAAATCCTAACAAAAAATTTGCATTTCTCCAATTAAAAAAAAAAAAAAGTGCACATCAGAGGCTCAGAGTCCAAAAGGCTCCTGAATACAATAATACATCAAAAAATTAACTGTCAGTTCTCTGGATGTAATCCCTAGGTTGCAAATGGGCCTAGTTAGTTATCATTTCTAAGTTCAAAAAGGATATTTGACTGCAATCTTGAGACTTCTGGAGGCAGCTGTTGGAAGAATTTGTCAAAATGGTCTTATGAAACAAAGCCATGAAGTTACTGTGCCAAAACAACTTGGTAGAAGGTCTCCCCCTGGTTTCCACCTTGATGCTTCTGGATCTATATTTTCAGTTTCTTGAAAAACCAGTGATTTGCATTCTTGCAGCTTTAGCATAGGAAGGTGATGTTCTGTGAGCAGAACTTGTGCTACCTCTTTTTCTCTTGCTTTCAGCTATCAGCTTGTCTTCCTCCCCTTCAATATGTAAAGCTAATGCAGGGGAGAAGACCAGATTTCTATTATCCAGGTCTCAATTTTTAGAATTGCAGTAAATAAGGGAAGGGATTTAAAGGTTAGTTCCACCCAATAACTTTACAATGTATTGACAAGTAGCAGCCAGATTTGAGTGTGGCAAACAAATTAATCAACTAAACTAAGCCCCGAGTATGATTTCCTCTAAAAAGAAAAATCAGTCAGGAAAACAGAAAATTGCACGGAGACCTCATAGGTGCCTTCCAATACCTAAAAGGGGCATGCAAGGAAGCAGGGGAGGGATTCTTCATCAGGCGCTGTAGTGACAAGATAAGGAGTAAAAGGTTCAAACTGAAAGAAGGGAAATTTATGTTAGATATATGGAAGAAATTCATTACTGTGGGAGTGGAGAGGTGCTGGAACAGGCTGCCCAGAGAAGCTGTGGATGCCCCATCTCTAAAAGTGTTCAAAACCAAAGGCTGGATGAGGTTGGACAAGACATTGTCTACTTGTCCCTGCCCATGGCAGGGGAGTTAGAACTAGGTGATTTTTAAGGTTCTTTCCAACTCAGGCCATTCTATGATTCAAGGGTTCTATGATTCTGATTCTATGCTTAAATGACATTGGTAATTTAAATCAATGGAACTATTATGAGAATTGAGAGAAATCGGAGGAATTATATCATGTTTTATTATTTCTTTCATTTCAGGGCCTCTTTTAGGTCTGTCAAGACTAATTTATGAGGATATTTTGTGAGGCTATTTTAGACTTCTTTTTTGATTGAAATATCTTCTGTACTTCCTCTTTTCATAAGTTTTATTTTCTTTTACTAGTGTTTCCTTAAAGAAAAATTGAAAGAAACTGTATAATTTTAAAATTCTATGATAGAAGCTACATTTTACAATGAGATATTTACATGAATCTCTGTAGATTAGCATTTTTGAATTTTCCTAGACATGCTTCAGTGGGTTTATGTATTATGAAATTTACAGATGTTGCCAAATCCCTCAAATATTTACCAATTTCCAGTTAACAGAAATTGCTTCATGCCATTAACTAACTTGGCTTTGAGGAATTCAGATTAATGAGTAATATGATGGTTTCCAGCTATTCTAGAAGAGACACATGACAAATGTCCAAGGTAGGGTTCAGTGTCCCTTTGGTTTTGGTCTAAGGGTGGAGGAAGATCCACTTCTTTATTTTTTCCAAACTGTGTGATTAAAGGATGAGTTTTTATTTCCTCCTATGCTGCCTCCAAACACAATCAACCACTACTCTAAATAGGTCCTAAAGTTAGGAGATTGTTCTTAGTTAATAACTACCTGTTAGCTTCCCCTGCTGTCTACTGTTAATAAAACAGCTTAAGGGATCTGAACAATATAAATCAAAATCTTATAACTAATTTTAGTTATTTCATTGGATGTGCATATATTGTATTAACAAAGCTGTGCTGCTGAAGTCTATTTAGTTAATTGAGGATTGTTCACATCCAAAAAAAGGATAATTGTTTCTGAGATTGTTTTGCCACTTCTGTAAAACCAAGTTTCCAACTTTGGACACTCAAGCTTATATTTTTTCTCAGCAGAGTTTTTAAATTTAAGGGACAATATGAAGTAAATTATTATTTACAATAAAAAAGAATCATACATCAGGAGATCAAAATAATGTATTATCAGAAATTTGATCAAAATTAAAGGGCAATAGTAGGAATAGATGATAATAAATGGTGATAGGTATTCTGATTTATAAGAGAAAATTACATCGTATCATAGAATTGTTTAGGTTGGAAAAGACCTATACAATTACTGAATCCATACATTAATTCAGCACTGACAAGCCCATCCCTAAACCATGTCTGTAAGCATCACATCTGCACAGCTCTGAAATACCTCCAGGGATGGTGACTTAACCATTACCCTGGGCAGCCTCTTCCAGTATGCAAATATGTTCATTAAAGGCTTAAAAAAAAGAAATAATGAAGCTGCTTTATGCCATGAAAGCATCTAGTGGTTGCAGAGGAAGGGAAGAAGGATCTCTGAGGGACTGTCATGCAGAGCAATACAACTTTGTCTCTGTTAGGGAGGGATTTGCTTGTCAGCTGAAAGTGGGGGATATGCAGACACTGGACATGGAAATCTGCAAACGGGCCAGAAGGACACAAAGAGACAGGGCTTTGTGGCTAGGTAGCAGTCTGAGATGCAGATGTGGATAATTAAGAGCTATAGAGCTGCTTACCTCTATTCATGTTGTGTTTGGGGAAAAGCACTGTGTGTATTTTATTTAAATAAATACAGTTACATGAAATTGTATCTTTGACTGATGTCTGCAATTTTCTTACTCCAATTGCACTAACCTTTCAAGCCCTCAAATTACAACCAATGGGCTTAGGTCAGAGGAGCAATGGCTTTTTTTTTTGTTGTTGTTCCATTTGCATTTCATATTATGCACCAGTTGTGTAAGGAATGGGCCTTATTTCTTTCAACATGAAATTATATGAGCTTAAGTAAGTTTTTTCCCATTGAGGCTACCCATACAAACTTATGGTAATAAAACTGCACAAGTGTGCTAAAGCATTTCATTAGGGATTAAAACCTCTCTCTGTCTACCTCTCCAGGATGAAAAATCATCAAAACTGCTAATGGTTTGACCTGCTGCTCCTCTTACTTTTTCAACTTTGAAATGTGTGTTTGCCAGGTGAATTGAAGAAGTGAACACGTTTTGTAAGCTGTCATTCCATATCAAGATTTATGGCTTTCCATTTCTATTTAGAATTAAAGAATGATGGTGTAGTCCTTTCTTGAAAAGCCCAATAAAACCAAAGTGATGCACCCAGTATATAATGAGAACTAAATGAAGCTTTCAAAAACAGTAGTAGCTATGCATCTCTGTCAAGCTGTCATTTATCACACAATCAAGCCTCAAGCAGAAACCAAGCCTCAAAGTGGCATTACAAAACCATGTTCTTGAAGCCTTGCTGAAAAATTTTCAGAAGAACATTGTCAGAAATGCTTTATTTCATTCACTTCTTGAAAATGCACAGTCACTAACAAGTGGGAAAACAGTGGACAAGTATGAAAAATCATAGCTTCTACGCTATGTATGAATTGTAATAAATTTTTAAAATATATTTTCCAGTGGTTATGGTATTTTTATACATATAGCTCAACATCAGTAATCAAAGAGCTTTTTAGAGCTGATATAATGTAGCTCTTCTATATAACAAAACATAATCATGTTGGTTAAAAAGGACCTCTGCAAGTCATCTAGTCTAGCCTTGCTCTTAAAGTAGAGCACTAGGTCAGTCATGACTTTGTTTAAGTGCATCTTGGAAACCTGCAGGTATAGAGATCCTGGTTCTTCTAAGCCAAAGTGCCACACCACACTTGTGGTGAAGTTTTTCCTGAAATTCAATCTGAATATCATAAACAGCAGCATGTGGTTTTGGTCTTTGCTGTTGCATCTGCCACTTCATAATTTCTGTCATTCCTTTCAAATAGATCTAGGTTGTTATTAGGAGGACCTTAGTCCATCTTGTCACCAGAATATCTGACCTAAGCTTCCTCAACCTCATTCCTCAATGTCTAGATTGCCTACACAGTCCTCCCAGTGGACCCTCTCCGGTTTCTCCCCGCACATCTTTAATGGAAGCAGAACAGGATGATAACGTCTTTCGGTCTGCTTCCTTTTTCCAGTGCAGTTCTGTAGGAAGTTAGTGTTATGGAATGAGAATGCACTTTTGTTGCCTTGTATCCAGCACAGTGTCTGCAGCAGTGTCAGCAGGATGCTCCCTCAGCCGATGCTCTTGTGTGGGGTTATCCTGCCCCAGGTGCAAAAGTGGGAGCACCTCCTTATGGAACCTCTCGAGGCTCCTGCTGGCCCAGTCTCCGTGTCCATCCAGGTCATACAGAGTGGAAGTTCAGACATGCTGTTGAACCACTTTCCCTCCAGTCAGTAAATCCTCTCTAAAATGTGCCCCTTCTATTATTAATCAAATCACTGACCACAATATCAAAGAGAGCAGGAGTCAGTATTGGTCTCTGTGGTACCCTGCACCTCCCCAGGCAGTAACCAATTGTCACTGGCTGTGTGAGGGACAACACTCTAGTGAACACTCAGCTCTCAGGTTCTTTTGAGATTCAGAGGGCGTAATAGGATTTCTTTCAGTTTACAAGAACACTTTAAAAACTTTCTCAAAGGACACAAGTGGCAGAACCCCAGTAGCTAGAAAAACATTTCAGGATTTGGCTCTTTTTATGCTGAATAATTAGAAAACAGTTCCACATGGTTTAATTAATCTCTCATTAAGAAAAAAAAAATTATTTTCTTCAAAGAAAACTTTTTCCAAATAATAACTATACCTTTAAGGTTGTCAAAATATTCTAAAGACACGAGAAAAGCAGCAGGAGTTTTAAAACTTTTCAAGTAAACCACTGTTTTTTTGTTTTGTTTTTACTTTCTTGTTTCAGGGGCAGCTGTTCCCACTCCTGCCCACAATTATTTGTGACTGCAGTTTAAGTGACTTAGTCATCTTGCCTTATGATTTGTCAAACATCTTAAAGTAACCTAAATTGCAGGAACAAAATTGTTTCCACAAAATTAGAACCGACACAAGAAAAGAACAAACCAAGGTAATCTTGTCCTTTTCATTCTAAAAGGTACTCTTCTATTTATTACTAATAAATAACTTCTTGTGTAAATAATGTGTATGAATCTTCACATGCATTTACAATCTGGGTGTTCAAAAGTAAATACAAACAGCTTAAACAAAGTAGGACAGTAAAATTCAACACAACAGGTTTATGGGAATTTCTATGGTGGGGACTGTAACATGAAAGTGTTGTGTAAAGCAGGTTGAAAAACAGGAAGTAAGTTTTGTTCTAATCCTTCTTTCAAAGTCAGCTCTTTTCTGACACTCCAAATGCTGTCAAATTCCAGATGTAGAAATCCAGTTTGACTGTTTTGGAAAACCTTCATTAACCTCACAGAGGAAGACAGTCTAAGTGATGACTCTTAGAGGAGTTGAATAGTTTACTGTGATGTCTCAAGGCAGTTCTGTCCTTTCTTGTTTGGACCTCTACTTGAAAAAGAATATAGAAATATTATATGCAAGTGTGGTCTTCTGTAGAAATAGGCCTGCAGCATATTCATTATCACCTTTTGACTGTCTATACTTCTGTTCTGCAATTTTTTAGTAAAGGTAATTGATATCTGAACACTGCTTGGGATCCTGAATAATTTAATCACCTGTACTGCTTAGTCCTCAAACTTGCATCACAGTGTAAGTGTGTCACCTCCACATCTGAAAATAGCAACACAACTTGAATGAAGTTGGCTTAGATCTTCTCTTTTCCCTGAATAGAATGATGTCCCTGGAAGCTGGAACAGACACTGCAATTCAGCAAGGCCTTTAATGTGATCTATGCTGCTTAAGATCCCTGTGGTACTGGCAAAGCTGTTAATGAGAATGAGCTTTCAAGTTCACTGCCACCTGGGCTTGCATCTGGCAGCTCTGACCCAGAGGGTTCTGTGTGTTTTAAAATAAGGGGCACTGCTTCCACATATAGCACATAACTATTTCTCCTCTTAACAGCTAAACCTCCATTGACCAACTTCAGCTGTTATTTGCTTGCCTTTAAAGATGATAGAGTGCTGTTAAAGTCATAAAGATAGTATGTTGGCTACATCACAAAAGTAATGGGAAAACAAAGCAAAGGAACATTTCTAAAGTGGTCCAAATTTCTTTTGCTCCCTCTCTCGCTTACTCCTGATAGGAAAAAATAAACTTTTAGAAGGAAACTCATACATCTCTTTCTCTTTCTTTCTTTCTTTTTTTTTTTTTTTTATATAAACCATTAAATTGTGTGACTAGCTAACAGTCCACTAAGCTCCTGACAAAGTGATATAATCTTTCTAAAATAAACACTGGCAGTGTACCAGCTGCAAACATTGTTCAGCTCAAAGATAGGGAATGCAAGCATTGAGAGATAAAACTGGGTCCAAATATTGCTACATTTTTCACTTGTTTAAAAGAAAATTCAAGGATCTCTAGTCTTTCTGCTGTGCCCAAGACAGGTCCAAATCGACAGGAAGACCCACTTCCACTTCAGAAATTGAAGTAGATGTTAATCTTGTTCAATTTTTGATTTGTTTGTCACTGCTGCCTTTTCCAATGCCTAACCCATGTGCTGTCCTGGAGCATCCATGGCCTTGGCAGATGCTTTTCCTCCCAGAAAGGTGAGAAATCCAGTATCCAGAGATGCTGTGAGTTCTCCTACCTGTTTCTTATACTTTTCATGCCAGAATGTCATTTATTTACCCTTTCGTGTCTTCAGTCCTATGTATTGAAGGAATAGCATGGGATAATTTTTAAATTATTGCTTTCTTGGCTTCTGGTTTTGCCTGTTTCTCTGTCCTGTGGAGACCTTTGCATGTTCTTCCTCCTACCTTCCTCATGTGAATCTCTTTTGAATTAGAAAATTCTCATTTGAATTAGAATTCTGATTTGAATTAGAAAATTTTCCTTTGAATTTCATTGGAATATAGAAAATTTCTGAGTGTGAGTGAAGGAATACGAACCACACTTTTTGCAACATACTGTGTGTTTGCATGTCTTATCTGCCTAGTCTGAGGAAATCATAGTAAACAACAATCAAAAGTATCTCCTGTGTCAGCAACCTGTGTGAAGAGATGGCTGGTGCTGCACAGAAGAATAGTAAAAGCATTTTCAGTCCAAAATATGATATGTGTGTGCAATAGACAGCTTTTTGAAAACAATAAGCAAGAATCCAGGGAAGAAAAGTACTGCTATATCCAGACAAAATATAAAAATGATTGACTAGTGTTAAAAAGAGCAAATAATTCAGCATAAATTAATAGATCCTGAATAAGAATGTGCAGCTCTCAAAGTAATTTCTTGAAAGCTGCTGATACAGGACAAAGGAGAAAAAAAAAAGTATCTGTATGTAAAGCACAAGGGGAATAAACACAAAGATAACTCATAGAGAAGCACAAAGAAAACACGATGATAAAGGGGGCAAGGCATCAAAATCTGTGCAGAAGAAAATTTAAAAGTATAAAGTTGTGATAACAGTATGCAAATGCAAAATTGTGAAGGTATGGAGAAAACTGTGATGAAAAATGCCCTACCTCCAGGTTAATTACAGCTTAAAGACCATTATGTCAGAGCAGACAGACAAGAGAAGAAAAGCAATTCATAACATTGAGGACACAATCAATTAGTTGAAGGATAAGAGTTTGCATAAATGCAAGCAGTGCAGAAGAATAAAAGGTTTGTAGAGTGTGCAGTAGCACAAAGTACTTGCATAAGTTAGCAGAATAAAAACAAACAGGTAATTGAAGGCCAAATAGAGAATGGTGTATGGATGATTGCTCTAGCCTGAAAAAGCTTTCTCAGTTCTATTCAAGAAGTGCATTGTGGCTAAGCAGACGCAAATTACAGTTTAACTAAAAACATATTCACCATAGAATGATTTACATAAGAGGTAACAGAGCAAGGAAAATGCACAGCCTGAAATTTCAGCTGCTGCAGAGAGTGAAGGAGCTGCCCCTTTCAGCTAAAGTGAGCGAACTTATGAAATACTGACACCAAACTTAGGTCAAATGATTCTCCTGATAAACAACTGAGGTAGAAAAAAAGCATTCAGAGCAGCCAGAGTGCTGCAGTATTCTGCCAGCAGAGCTCCTGCAGAATTTGTGACTGGGACACCCTCCACCTACACTATACCTAGAGAAAGATGCAATTTTTGGTAACCACTGCACCTTTTCTGATGTGTTCAGAAAACTACAGGGGAGGAAGAAATAAAAGAAAAAAAAACCCTCTAAAATCAAGTAATGAAGCACACTAGTAAAGAAAAGAACATTGTTCAAGTCAGAGTCCTCACTGAACTGCAAAATAGTCTTTTAGAAATCATGTGCAGCTGTGTTTTCTTAAAATTAAGTGACTTGCATATTAAGAAGTGTCCATTACAAATTACTTACAATGCAAAAATATTAACTCAAAAAAGCAAACATATTTAATCTTTCCCAGCTGAAAACAGGAAAATAATTATTTCCAAATAATTTCCAAAGGTGATATTGACAGACAACACTGTATATAGCAAGCAACTTCCTGATAGGTGGTTTTGAATGTATCTATTTACAAATGTTGAGAATACTATTTGCAGTCTATTAAGATAACTGATCTCCAAATATGTCAGTAACCCCAAGAAAATGCTGTAAATCAATATTCAACAGATGTTTCAAAAATAAAATATGTATTGCATTACTCTAGTGTTGCAGCTATAACAGGTAGTGATGAAATATCCCTTAAAATATGGAAATATTATGATGTACCCAAATATGTCAAATATATCAAATATAAGTTATATATTACAGTGCCATGAAATGGGCCTTGGGCCCTTCTTCTGTTAAAGACTTCTTAGCTGCTTCTGTATGAGCTTTTATATTAGCAGAAAAAAAAAATATAAATGCAAATTAGAAGGCTCTGGATATGCTCTTTCCTTAAAAAGAGTTTTTAAACAAAGATGTTCATTAAAAAAACATGTTCCTACAAAAAATTCCACTTCAGAGCTTCATGACCAGTTTCTACCTTGCCCCAAGGAGGAAAAATATGCAGAGGCCAAAACCTACTGCACATGGCAAGAGAATGAGCTGCCAGCAGATACTGAGTAGACAAGTACTAGCACTTTCTAGAGGTTCCTTAAGGAAAAAAAATCATATTTTCAGATTAGCTTTATGGAGTATTCATTCAGAAATGGAGCCCTCATTCAGAAAACATTGCAGTGGATAAAATTGTCCACAAAACAGAACATAAGTACCCTTATGTGTTACTAAGTGATGGAAGTTTGTGTAATAAATTTTTCTGCTGAACTTGCTTTTGGGACAACATCAGCCATGGGTCATAAAAATCCCAGACAGGAGATCGGGAGAATCCGGCTGGACGAGAAGGCACTTTCAGGGTATATATTGCAGGAAAGCTAAATAGTGTAAAATAAAGAAATAAAGCTTCAATGAAATATAGTTTCTGTTTTGTCTGTGGGCAAAGAAGCCACCTCCTTATAGGGTTCTGTGCACAAAGCTGGGTAAGTGGATGACAGAGCACATCTTCCTCTCTGGCTCCACATCCAAGTCACCTCCAAAATGGATTCTGCAACAGCTGGCATCTCTAAGAAATGTGAAATTTCTCCTTGACAAGACTGTTCTTCCAGAACTGAAAAGCCATTTTTTCTAGGTTCTCCACCAAATTTTAAATAAATAATTCCTAAAATGCCTTGCATGGAGATTAATAGGCATCCCAGACTTTTTGAAAGACTGAGTTGCACATCTCTCTTTTTAATAGTTATAAATTATGAGGGAACCCATGAAGTTAATGATAAAAATGACATAGTAGGTGGTACAGATTTTTCTTTATCAAAGAATGATTTTCTCTAAGTACATTATGTAGAACTTTCTCCAGCTTCCTACCAAATATTATGTCACACCAGGCAATGATTTATTGGGCACTATTCTTTGCAGCATTTTCTTAAAGGTTAGATTGTCTGTTTGTCTTTCAGATTCCAGCTGAGATCAAAAGGACAGGAAAAGCAGATTATTAATGAAGGAAAAGAGTAGCTAGAAAGTTATAGGAACTTTATAACTTGCTTCAAAGGAAGTTTCTCCACTGTACCTCTTCAGTGGGAGTGAAGCAAATCCTGAATGTGTAACAGCACAACTCCAGCAGAGTTAAAGCAGATGTGATCCCTTTCTCTGGCTGACAGGTCTGACCAAGTAGATGTCTGTGAAGCAATTCTCTCATAAAGAAGACCTAATTTTCTTTTTCTGCAAGGCTTTAAACACATATCTGATGAGTGAAGATTTGCCTTCTGTGGAGGGGAAACAAAAAAATAACAAGTGTTGTATAGGTTTGCTAAAAATAAATACAAAGGTCTTGTAAAAAAAAATGGAGGTTGCTAGAAAATTGTCTCAACAAAAAAGTTTTATACACATTATCATTGTTTTAGGTTTGTTGATAATTTTAATAGTCTTAAGCGGGAAATAAGTTTTCATGAAACTCAAAATACTTTTTCCTGTTTCTTTGCTTCATTCTGAAGTTAAAAATACCAGGCCATGCTCAACTAGAAATTACTTTCTATGTTCAAAGCTGTGAATATGCATCCTTAGAGAAGCTGTCTTCCCACACTTATTATTTTTCTATTTTTTCATGACCTATATGCTGTCACACTTCAAAGCTTTGTATCAGCCTTGTAAGAAATGCTAGAGGAGAGGTCAAAATCTGTTTATGGATAAAGCAGGTGAAATTTAGTACACTTTCCAGTCAGAGTTTCTGCTTATAGCACTTTATCATGTTTTAATTTAAATTCATGATAGTCAATCTATCCAACCATTCCATCACGATCAAGTTTTTTGCTGATTCTTTTTTTATTTTTTATGAGCCTGTCTTTCCCTTTAAGATAGATTTTATTTTTATTTTGCGTCTCATATTTTTTAAAGTGGCTAATGTCAGATAATAGATGATGCAACTTGCTCCTTCCCTTTTCTCTCAAAAAAGAGAGATTGATGGGGCTTTTGGTGAATCATACAGTCTACCTCCTACCCCAAGAAAGGACTAGCCTTAGCAAATACTCTTCCAGTTAAAGACCTTTGGTGACAAAAGCCACACAACCTTTTCAGATAGGCCATGTAAGACCTTTGCTGTTCATTTATTAGCATTAGACAATTGTGCTACATTCTAATGTAAATCTTCTTTGTATTTTAAGCTTTCTACCACAGGCATGGATAAGAAATTATAATTTCCTGTTTGAACTTGCTTTTAATAGACTATGGTTTAGGCAGTCCTTCAAGCATTGAATTAATTGATATTGAGGAATGGAATTTTTCCACTGAAAATTGACGTTTTTCAATGACAATTATTTTAATAAATAAAATCAAATTTGGGAGAAATTATTTAATACATTACACAGTTCTTTAGCTCATAGCCTACAGGTTCATATGATGTAGATAGACACAGTGAGATAACTGCAACAAAACTAAGCCAGAATAGTAACAGAAACAAAATCTGGCCTTAAGTCCATGTTATATCATGTTCTATATAAAATTCACTTTATCACCAGGTTCCAAGATATGGGAAGTATTATATAAAAAAAATTTCAATATTATTAGAATAAATTAAATGAATAAATGTCTTCATAACTGGCTAGTAAAAATAGGTTGAGTGGGACACTAGGCATCAGCAGTTTCCACATATCAATCCTACGTCTGAACTGGAAACAGGAAGAGCAGCCCAGCCTTCCTACTCCAATGGGGTTTTTTTTCCATTTCACTCCTAGTGTATTCATGTTGTTATTATTGTAATGTGTTTTGTTGTTATTGTTGTAATGTATTCAGTCGCTGCTATCAGTTGATTCTTAATTTCTCAAGATGTGCAATACTGTGAAGTAGATCTGCAACGCACATATTATTCTGGCCAATTATTATTAAGTATATTTTTGTTTATTGACTGTTCATTGTGCTGACATATTTACCCATATATAAGATATATAATGTTAATTAGAGATCTCCACTGAGATGCAAAATTACAATTTGAAAATTCATATTGTTTATTTGAAATCATTTGTTTAACTGACTATTCATGGACTGACAATCCTTGCAGATTATAGAAGTACCAGTAAAATGAATTAGAGTGGTAAAATAATAAAAGGAAGGAAGATTTAAATTAAGATTTTCTTGCTTTCTGTCCCTTTAAGTCATTTAGGTAATTATGCATGTTTCTGACATGGTCCATGATGTGTTTACTCTTAATAATTTTACTAGAATCAGAAGCAGGGATTCTTACAGTAACACAATCTTAATTTGTTTAAGCTTCACAATGACACACTGACATTCACCATATAATTTCCCAACAAAAGTCAAACACATATTTAATTTAAAGGATTCTGGTATATTTTATTTGAAGAAACTTTTCTTCAGCTTCCTCACCACGTGGAGTTGGTGGAGTGATCAAGGGAGAAGCTTTTGGCTTGCTCAGGCTGAGTATGAAGTCTTTGGAGTGGTGGTTGGCAAAAAAAGGCAGCATGCTGCAAAAATAACCCAATAACCCCACTGTCTAATGTACTTTCATGGGTTTATAAGTATAGTATGAGAAGAAAGAGGGAGAAAAGAGCACAGTTATAAGATCTGATGTTTCCTTTCATTAGGCACCCAGGAAGATTTGACTTTGGGCACTCCTGGCCACCTGTACCGCTTGTGGAGTCTCCACTTGCTATTCCTCAGCTACTACATGTCAACTTCTGAAAAAATATCCTTCTTTTGTATTCTGAAAATACATTTGTGCTGGATATTGGCATCAGTGTGAAAGACATCTTTCTGGGGTCAACTGGACAGGCAAAGGTGGTTGTTTCCCTTCTTTGGCTGACCAGCACAGCCAGCTGCGTCATCCCCACTTCATGGACTTTGGGCCAAAATCTGCTGAAGCTGGACTCAGGTTTATTCCATGTAATTTATGTACAGTGTGAATGTGTGTGATGAAAATAGTCACAGCAAGGCTTGCAGTTTAGAATATTCTCTTTTCCCATTTTCAGTGCCAGGTAAAACTTCTCTAAGACCATTTATTGATACACAGAGTAGAGATAGTGAGTAGAGTCTACATTTACCTCCTTATTCCCCAAAAGGAAGGTTTACATTGATTTTGGCTTAGCATAGCTGATGTTCACAGAAGACCACACTGACTTTCCACAGTGCTATGCATGGATTGTTATGCACTGGCTTAAGTGTAAGTGCAGGTGCATCAATTTAGGCAGATCTGGAAAGAACAACTGGTATCAATCCCATTGAATTTCTTTTATTAGCTTGGAACTCATCTGGAGATCAGTTTCATAGCAGTGTAGATTAGGAAGATTAGCTGTTTCCTGTTGTGGGATTTCTTAAAACTTTGCAGGTACAAGCCTATGCCCTTAACTGTGAGCTGCATATTGACAAATACTTCACAATATTTCAGTGAAAATTGACTGTTCTTGTTCAATGAACATCCATTTCCACAAACTTTTACATCCTACTTCATGTCATTTTCGTGTTCCGGCTACACACTGTCCTTCAGCAAGAAATACTTATTTCAGAAATGTATCCAAATAATTCCTCGGGTTTTTTATTGTCCAGTGAGATCTTAATACCACATCTTCATGTTGCCTCTCTGAATGTCATGTGTGTACTTATTACACAGACTCTGAAACATGTTTCTTTGCTCAGTGGTCACATTGTTTAGGGCCAAATAACAGGTAAAAATATCTCAGTGTACTGTACTGGTCTTCTGCCAGAGAAAACGAGGTACACGTGTAAAATTGATACAGCTCAAAAATTAATATTTAATAAACATACAAAACCAAATATACTAAAGCAGTTAGTAAAGAAATGAAAAGCTTATGTATTTTCATGTATAGCCTGCAGCTTCTCTTTTAAAGTGTAACAAACCATGTCAATATTTGATGTCATTACAGCTCCATCTATTTGGATGACAGTGAGACCTCCCCCAGAGTCCAGGCTACTGAGGCCACTTCCTGCCTCTGATCCCCCTAAAATCTGCTGCTCTTAGACTTAACCCTGTATGTAATTCCATCAAGGCTTTTGCAAAAGTGAGTCAAAGAGTTGTTTTGTTTTTAAAAATAAACAACTTTTTAACCTGTGGCTTTGTAGTATTATGGAAAGAAGAGACATTTTACACCATTAACTCTTCTTTTTCTGCATCTCTTTGCCAAATAGAGGGCACAAACACTGGAAACACTTGTTTTTCCTAAAAATCAGTCCTTTCTGAGTCAGTTTTCTAATGGAGCAAACCAGTCAGTAGTAAAGACAAAGATAGCCTGCATTGTTAATCTGAGAACTCAGATGGGTTGTGTTGAACTGCTGCACTTATCCACAGGGAGGGCAGGGAGGGAATTTCAATGTGTAGTTTTATTTTCTGCATGTTCATTTGTGTCCTATAGTCAGTCACAGAGAAACACAGAGGCTGTCACAAAATGAGTTTAATATTGCCTAATTGTAGCCATATTACTGTTGTCACAGGTACCCATCAGATGTATCTCCAGCACAAATTTTAGGATGAAATCAAGTACAACACACTCTTTCTCTACACCATCATTAGAAAGAAAGACTCCAAAACAAATGGATAATACTAACCTAAATAAGTGGCTACTGTGAACTGAATTCCACTGTAAGAGGACAAAACAAGCAAAGAAAACTAACTCACTGAGATTTCCAAGTACATAAAATAATCCTGAGTGGAGTATATTTCAAATTTATACAACAATTTAATAATAGAACTGGTTCTGTTTCAAAAGCACAAATAGGAGTTGTTCCAAGAACGTTGTTCTTTGGTGCACTTTTGAAACTCATTTTTTTCTAGGTATTAGCAAGAAAATTATCCACTACACTATATGGAAAAAAACCCTTGAGCTTAAAGTGAGTTTGCTGCCTCTGTGGAAAATTCAGTAGTTTCCCTCCCCAACCCCCAACAAAATATTTTTTATAAATGGATAGGAACACAATGCCTATTTTTTTATAATTTTGTAAAATATTTGACATTAGATTATTGTATTTCTCATATTTAAACTTGCAACTGGAGGAGAGGAAGGTGTCAGGCTGTTATGTCTATTTTTAATTCTGGTATGTGTGTCTTTAATTCATCCTTGTGCTGTAAGCATTTATGACAGATAAATATATTTTAGAACCCATTAATTGTTGTACCTGGAGAGCTTCCACTGACTTCTCAACAATTTTATGTTCATTTTAATTGCTGACTGTAACAGCATAATTACTTTAATTTCAAGAAACAATATATAATGAGAAGTGTTGGTTATATAAATCCTCTCTGTGCTTTTTAATATGCTGTTTTTCACTCTGGTAGGATGTTTGGTTTAGCAGAACATACTTTTTTTTTCATTTTTTCCCTTTGAAGTCCTTGTAGAGATATGTTCTACCAGATTGTCGAAAACACATATTTTAAAATTGCTGACATATATGTGGCATCTTATACCACATGAAATCACATAAATCTTGGGTTTTGAAAGATTTGGTGATATAGGAAGACAAGGTACAATAATGGCCATGGCAGAACAGTATTACACAGTGTAGGAGGTTTTCACATTGTGACAGCTTTACCTTGTTTAGTGTTGTAGCTGGAAAGGAATTCATTTCTAGCAAACAATTAGATCTTTAAATATTTATGAGCGGCATCCCACACACACACACATAGCTTGGGGCCTAACTGAATGAACATAGAAGTAATGTTTAAAAAAAAAGGACTAGAGAAGAGAGTTGAACAAGAACAAGATTAAAATACACAAGCACTTGAAAACAATCTAATTTCTCTTGCACAAGTAATTGCAATGTGTAGAGGCTCGATTTTCTGTCCCAGGTTCATGTGACGCTCTCTGTGCACAGTACCTTCCGCCCAGAACTGACAAACCTTCCCCCCATGTTCCACCAGAGTAAAAATACCAGATAAGATAAACATCAATGACTCTGAGCTACCTGATGTGCTGAAAGATGCTCCTGCCCACAGCACGGGGTAAGAACAAGATGGTCTTTAAAAGTCCATTCCAACCCAGTGCTCATTGTGATATACCCTTCTATGGCTTGGAGAATCAACGCTCACCTATCACTGAAGGACTGAAGGAGGATGGGAGGAGAGGGTTAACCATGGTGGGCACTGCAGGGCAGGTGGGTGCCACAGCAGGGCAGGTGGGTGCCACAGGGTACTCTGCAGACTCTGGGGAACACTACAAAGCAGAACAAGACACTGTCTTTTTATCTCACTTTTCATCAATTGGGCCCAGTCAAGGACACTCAAACAAAAGCCCCTTGGGTGCCCCAGGCTTTGCAACACCATCTTAGCTTCAGGAAGATGATACAGACTAAGAGAATGAGACACCTAAAAAAGCTCCTGAAAGTCTGGTGCTCAAGAAACAGGCAAGCTAAGTGGATATCAATGGGTAAAAGGAGCGAGTTGTAGGGACATTTGAGCTCTTAGTACTTGCTGTTTTGGCTGTTTCAGAGCACTGTGTAATTCTCTTTGATGCCCACTAGAGCAATTACAGAGAAGACATACAGGTCATACATTTTGCTCAACCTGAGGGAATTCAAGCAGCTCTTTTGGGATCATGCTACAGCTGCAAGTCTAGGCAAGTAGAAGGTATCTGCCATGAAGTCTGTTGGAGTTGCAACACAATTGGTGGGATTAACTAGATTATGGAGGCTAGAAGGAAAGCAAGCAAAAAGAAGCCTGATAATGTGGCTTTTGGGTTTTGAGGTCAACTCAGAGTTCTGGTTTTTGCTCCATAGTTTCTGTTGCATTGAAAACCCTGTAAAGTACAATTCAAAAAGTAGTCCTTGGGCCAAACTTGCATATCCCTCTTTTCAGAGGCAAGTCCTGAATCCCTGTGCTGTTCACAGCCAGTTGCTCGCTGCCCTCTGGGTCCAGATGTTAACTATTCCCTCTGTCACAGTGAATGACAAGGTTGAATTGCTAAGGTAGAGGGGAGCTGATGTGAGTCCCAACATGTATCATCTCTAGTTCTCATAATTTTCTTGGGGATAAATAAAGAAGGTTCTCCTTGTGCTAAACAAAATGCATTCAATTGTAGAACATGCCACTGAGATTTGATGGCATAAATCATTCCTGGAGATGAGTGAGGAGCAGCTTTGAAAGATTAATATACCTGGTATCTTATCCATAATCACCAAAGTTAAAACTGAAATATGCTTCTTTTTCATCATCTTGCTGTCGCTCATACTATTTCCCTATTTATATAATGCTTCTCATTTCTACTCCACAGATTTTCACCTCAAACACAAGCCTCTTGATTTTTGCTAAAACAAATATTTTACCATAGATTAAAAGTCTAAGAAGTTGGAGTGATTTGGAATTCATGAAATTAAAATGTACTGAGATGCATGACATTTACAGTAAAAATAATTATTTTAATATCTTTTTCCACATATAATATAAAATTGTCTTCTTCCCTTAGGGGAAAATAAAAGCAGTTTTTAAAATTTAAATTTGTTCTTGTTTCTCTTTTAGTGAAAATGGTCCATTGTAAATGAATAAATACAAATATGCTCTTCTGCATGTACTGGTTGAGCATATATTTAGTTAATACTTTACATTTTCAGGCAAGTTTATCTAAGAATTTCACAAAATTAATTGTTAAAGTAGATTTTTTCTTACCTTTCTTCTCCATTTTTTAACCTTGTGTTCCCATTTTGACTTGACATCCCCACTTTTTGTCATTTAAGTTCTGTATAAAGAGTTTCTTCTTACAGCAAAGAGTCACTGAAGTGCACAGGAGCCTTTGAACTCTCCGTCGTGGGATGTCTTTAAGAACAAATTCAGCAAACATCTGTTGTGTACAGATCCTGCCATGGACTAGAGGAATAATCATATAATCTCTTGAGGCAGCTTCCAGGCAATGAGTCTCTGTTATATGGGATTCAGAGTGCTTTATGAATGAATTGTGTCAAACATGTCAACACTACCTGAATTATATCCTAATAGGGATATAATGTGTGCAAGGAGAATTGAGATAATGGATAAAAAATTATGTCTAGATTTTTTCTTTTCCTTTAAAAAAGAATCCTGCAATTGTGCTGCATGGGAAACTCCTTCCAAGGGTTTGGGGATTTCTGCAGTTTTTTAGCATATGATGGGAATTGGGAATAGGACCCAATTTCCCAAAGCTCCACCTCAGTATGTGATTTACTCAGTTATGCTCCTTTCCTTGATTCTGCTTATTTCCCTGTCTCCAGTCCTGCTCCACCCTTTTCAGATATGCAAGTCTCACTTTCTTAGGCTTATGCCAAAAAAAGTAGACAGGAGTTTTGCTTCTGCTTCTACTAAGAAATAATTTTTCTACTAAGAAATAAGTTTCTATTAAAGCAAAGACCATGTAAAAGAAGAAGAATTAAACACTGTACTGGTACATAGATTTCACTTATATTTTAAAATATCTTAATTAATTTACAACTATATCTTCTTGTTGGCTAGATATGACTGTACCTAACTGCCTGAAAATAAAATAATTTTCTTAATGTTTTGGGAGTTGCACATTTATTTCTTGTGCTCTAAAATGTCCTTTAGTTAGATAATATGGGCAGAAAAATGAATCAGAAAGATAGATAGATTTCTGCTAGAAAATTAGACATTTAAATTGCCCAAATTGTTATCCATGTACAGGCGTTACAGTAAGAACTTGCTTTTGACTGTACTACAGACTGCAGTCCTGCTTCTCTTCAGCAGAAAAATATACTTTCAAGGTACATATATCCTTTTGTAAATGTTACTTCAGATTGAAAATTTTTTATTATCTGGTGTGAGATAGAAAATTATAATTTTAAGTCCATGTTCAATTTGTACAAAAGGATTCTGCCAAGCCCGATAAATGTTCCTTTATTTTAATTTCTTAAAAGGAAAGTATATCTGTATATTTTATTTCCTTTCTGTGGGATTTCCTTTGTTTTCTTTGCCTAAGATTTATAGAAGATCAATCACATCAATAGATTTTATCATATATGGGACTTTAGGGAAAATTGTTGAAATGTATACCAACACTAAATTTTCAGTGCACATTTTTCAATAAGAGCCTTTTAATATTTTTTTATTGTGACATTCTTTTTTTTAAAATGAATTTATCCCTGTAATATACTGTGAGATTACAAAATTTCAATTATTTAACACCATTCTACAAAATGAAAGTTAATGAAAACTAAGTATAAAGCAGGAACCTCTATTTTTCAAAATAAATTGAGGGATATGCCCCAGAAAGTCATAAAACTCTCATTCTAGTGCAGAGTGCCTAGGTTTTTCATATATGTAGCACTCAGAACCCCGTGTTCTCCTACCCCCTCTTCTCCCATTTATTCATGTGTGTGTGTGCAGGTGATACATTCAAGAAAACCAGTTGAAACCCAAAAAAGACTTGATTTAGCTCACTTCAAGAGAAACTCTGGCAGTGAGGTCAGGCTAAGAGGTGGAATACTCATCAGATGAAAGCAAAGGAAACTCTCCAGCTTCAATGTCTTAAACTTGGGCTAGGCAAAGCCCTTGAAAATAGATGAAATGGGATGAATAGGTGCCTTTGAGCATGCCTTTGCCATGCTTTTGAGAACTTGCATGAGGAGAGTGAAACACTTTTGTGACCCAGGAAGTTAGAAGATGCTGGCTTTGATCTGCTAAGTCAGAATGGTTAAATGGGATCTGTAAAAACAAGGGCCAGAACTGCTTTCAGCATATGTGAATTGCTGCTCTTCCAGCAGAGCAGTACAATGTGCAAACACACATGCACAGTTTTGAGGCTCTGTAAGTGGCAGTCACAAGGTTAGTGGATTACTAATCTAGTTGAAAAGGAAAAAAAAAGTTTGGATTCCTGAAAATACAAATTGGGATCCCTCACCCTCAAGAAACACAAAAATAGACAAACATACAGTTCAACTTTATTGTTGCTGCAGTTAATGGGGACAATTACGTGTTACTCTTCTAACTGTATATGCAAAAAAAAAAAAAAAAAAAAATTGCTGTGGAGCTTTAGTGATGCTTTCAGTCTTGATTGGTTAGCACAGGATGGATCTAGGTGAAAACCAGGCTACCTTGTTACTTGGCTAGTGCTGCTTTGCAATAAGGAAACCTGCTAAAGGAACTGGATGTAATGTTTCTCCTCTCCCTTCTGACAATTTCAACCTTGGCCAGGAGAAAGATGCAAGCCCTTCATTTACTACCATCAACACTTGGAGTGGTCGAGAAAGAAACTTCTTGGGCATTCTTCAGCAGTGTGTAAATTCCCATGGATTCTATAATTCTAACTCAGCCATAGAGGGTATGGTTTAGGATAATCAAACTGTGTGATGAAAGAATTGAACCAAAAAAACTAAGGGTCATCACTTACCTGTCCCAGGGTCCCAAATGAAAGATTGTTCCCCCTTCACCTGTTCCAGTTGTTTACTTACCCGCTCCAGAGATTTGTTCTGGTTGTTCACCCCATTGCACCCATTTGTACCCTACCTGTTCTTCCTGTTACTTCAGTCACTTGTTCTAGGTGGTCACCCCTTCGTGACCCACCCACTTACCTGTCA
Organism: Dicaeum eximium; assembly: GCA_013396995.1. Classification (NCBI taxonomy): domain Eukaryota; kingdom Metazoa; phylum Chordata; class Aves; order Passeriformes; family Dicaeidae; genus Dicaeum; species Dicaeum eximium. Next base: position 922,930 of record VWZP01004265.1, on the reverse strand, counting down.
CTGTTGTCCCACTTGTCTTCTGTTAGCTCCTTTTTCTCTATACCTCCTCTCCCGTCGGGAATCACATCCGCTGCTCCCAGAGGACTTTGCATACGCAAAATCAAGAGGAGCCCAGCTGCAGCCGGAGAGAGGAGCCCCCAGGACAAGAGGCCACTATGAAGACCAAAAGAAAGAGCAGGCCCAAGCTGGCAAGAAGACGAAGAACAATGGACCATCATCCGTAGCCGGTGGTCGGACAGACACCGTAACATCATTAGTGTCCCATCGAGATGACTCCCCTGGACTTACGAGCCACATGTCAGGCCTTTCTGGCTACTCCCACGAGGACAGAAGCCCCAGCTCTGCTGGTGAAGACAGAATTGCACTCTGCTCCTCCTTGGCGCCAACCTCTGGGTGCAGTGGTGGCGTGGGCAGCCCCTCGGACACCCCATCCCTAGAAGAGCTGTCCCTTAATAAAAGCCTTTTTAAGGGAGTCTGGCTCCTGGCCCGTAATTCATAACTGGGTGCTTCTTTCGGCTCCAAAAATACCACCTGTTCTAAGGATTTTACATGTTATCATATCCAAAGCCCCTCTGTTGGAGCACACAGCTGTAGCAGCATGGCAGGATGGTGGAAAATGCTGCAACCTTCCTCGAAGTGTCTCTTTCAGAAGCTGCTCGGGGTGAGGCCACAGGAAGAGGCATCTCAAGTCCATGCACATGCACACACCACAGCCAGCTCAGCGAAGGAAGGACAGGAAGGGTCTTTGTATGATGTATTCCAACAAAGGTTTATTGCATCCACAACGCTGAAGGGATCAGGGACAAAGACCAGACCATGTGCTCAGGACAAGCTTAAGCAGGGGAGGGCACGGGGGATGGTGCACGGGCAGAGAAGAGGGCATTGGCCTTTAGGGAAGATGGGCTGGCCACCAGGGGTACCACAACCAATGAGGGAACAGGGAAAGGAGAAACCAGGGAAAGTTGGGACTTGTGAAGAAAGGAACTGGGATGGATCACAATGTTATGCAAGACTCCAGAGGGGAAGTCTTTTCTGTCCACCTAGGTGGAGAACTCTGTGGTATGTCTCTCCACAGCAATCCTCTGGGGGTTTCCCTGGGCAGGGGAAGGATTCACAGGATTCCACACACAGCAGCTGAGACTGGAAAACACCAAACTTCTTCTAGTCTGATCCTTCTGATGAAAATAGGATCAGCTAAAACTTGTTGCCCTGTTCAGTTGAATTTTGAATAATCCCAAGGATAAGGACTCCACAAATTCCCTGGCCAACAACTCTTAAATAAGAAATATTTTTTTTCTATCATATTTAAGAAGAATTTCTTGTATTTCAGTGCCACATTGTTTGTTTTCCTGTTAGTGGACACAACTATCATGATTATTATCTTAAATACATTTTCTATTCAGATATTTATAGCATGAGAGATAAATTATGAAACTCAAAGCCCTAAACCATGATGAGTGAAACACTTGCTCTTCTAGCTAGCCCAACTTATTAATGTCATTTGTACTGACATAACAGGATGCAAACTCATTCTGTTTAAGCAGAAAGGTTCTACTCTGTAAAGTGGGGGATTTTGCAAAGGCAGCATGACAGTTTTTTATCAAACTGAAAACTTTTTCAAAATATATTGCCATATATTAAAACTTTATTCCTTCAAGCACTTTACTAAAAATGTCAGCTGCTTCTTAGCATGGAGAAGTAGAATTTTCTACAGATTATTTTTCTGCATTTTTAGATACCTCAAAACTTTTTTCTGTCATTTGCATAAGATATACACTTTAAACTTATCTTTGTTTTCCACCTACAATAAGAACTTTTTGGTGAGTAATATTTTTATCTGATTTCATTTTCAGCTTGCTCTTCATATTTTATAAGACTTTTAGAGATGCCTTGCTAAATGTATTTAGCATGTTTTGCATAGGAGTATATCTTCTAGTTTTGACGTGGTTTTGCCTCTTCCTTTTTCTTTTTGCCTTTTCATTTAAGTGGAGTATCTTTCTACAAAATCCTGTAAAATATTCTTCCAGAATTCCATAAACTGTAAAATTATAATGGGGCTGTGTGAGGAGTTGAAGAATTCTGTTGCATGTCGCAAGAAGGAAGTTCCCACAAGATAAGCCACCACAACGGGAACTTGAGATAAGTATAGATGGCAAAACAGGAAGACATTAATTCCAGGCCTGATGAAGGTGAAGATTTGGAATTAGCACATTGGACAAAATTTCACTGTGCAGACTGAGGGAACTTAAAATAAGACAGATCTGGACAGAAAATTTGCACAGTGGCAAACTGTGGGAAGGGATACACATACCAGTCCAAGTTGTGGGAATGGCATCTACATCCCATGGATATCTGGGACTTGGACTGTATTGAAGTAGTAAATCCAGAAAAACAGCACTTGGACTGAAGGATCCGTGCTGTTACTAGAGTGCTGTTACTAGCACTAGAGGAAGGATCTGTGGGAAGCTGCAGGGATCCATGTGGTGGTGAAATTTTTGTAGTTAATCTCTCTCTTTCTCACTCTTTATTTTCTCCCATCCCCCCTCTCTTGATATCTCTACCTCACATTTACTGTTAAATAAAATCTGTACTTTTGAATCTGGTATATGGTGTTGTTTGCTTTAATTCAGAGAGAAGCACATCTTGTAATTGGATCATACCACGCTGTCATGAAAATCCCTTCATATATAACTTCATCATTCACTATGTTTGATTGGAATCCCCTACATAAGCATTTGGTGCGCAGCATTCTTGAGCACTGTGGAAAAGAAAATTAAATACTGTCTTGGTTTATAAGACAGGTGTCTCCCAGGGAAGGCAGAAAAAGCCTTCCTTGGAATGGAGAATGTAAAATCCCTCCCTCTGAATTATTAGAATTTTGAAATTAAGGGCCTCTTAGGCAAAGATATGGGAATAGGAATAACAGTTCTTTACTGGTATATATGATAAAACAAACGAACAACAACAGCTCCGGCGTTAACCCCG